>JAHBBA010000561.1:0-33979 GCA_018806925.1 Skeletonema costatum | reverse complement strand
CCTGAGGTACTAATTAACCAGTCCAATTCCAGGAAATTTCAGCAAGTTATATACCCAACCCAACGGAACTATAGTCAACTTATTGTTGTAGGCAGGCGCAGTGACAACAACCTTCTCCAGGGCTGCAACCAAATGGAGATACTCCTCCGTCTCCCTTCACAGAGGCAACCCTCCAACGCCGGTCCACCCTCTACCATATGAGTCACTCGTTTGTCACAAAACAAAGCCCACGTGAGTCCGAACCACGACAACTCCACAGCCTAAGCCATGTCTCCTCACATCAATAATGACAGGCTGAGCTTGATTCAACATCATGGTGGATGCTACTTATGACGTCATCGCGTAGGTGAAGCAGAACAGAAACGGACCAAGCCGTCAGTGGCCCCAAGACTGATGACTTACCTCCAAAAACGCAATAGTCATCGCAAACACACTCGTTCAACAGTTTAGAGGTGCGAACAGCACACTATGTTGGAGTAGGAGCGGGGGAGGTAACGCCAGGGTTGCGGTAGAATTAGAATCAAGAAAGGAATCCTCCCAACTGTGCCAATATGCACCCTGTACGTGCTGCCGTACAATACTCGCATGGCTGGTCATCCCCTGGCAAAGGTTGGCATGCCCACCGTGTGCTGCAACGGCGAACTATCAAACTCTCAACACCCCCAGTGTCACAATCGCCGACTAATGTCTGCAGGCCGCCTCAAGGAGCGAGACCGATCGAATGACTTGAGCACGCAGCAGACGCCAGCATTGAAAGTACAGAAGATGCTTCGTCGCGGCGCAACGATAACCATGCCCAGGCACAATTAGCGGCCGACTACTACAGACGGACAACAACGAAGTGATAGGAATGGGCTGAGTGGTTAGACGGCGAGCAATGACGAGCAAACCACTTGCTTCCAAGGAAGCGGTAAGTCATCCGGACTATGGATGGAGCTACACAAGCAGACAACAGACAAGCAGAGTAGTACCGCGTAAACAAACAAGTAACCACACCACCTCCTAACTACAAACTCCGCATGCAGGGCTAGAGCTGAGCGCAGCGAAGCTAGAGGCAGTCGGATATTATTCCGATGCGGCGCTGTACTGAAGATGATGATTTCAGAGAGATGAAATCGATATAAGATTAGGCGGATGTAAAACAGCAACCGTTCTTGAAGATATTGCCACGTACACATAATGTATAAAACAAAAAAAAAACAGAAATTGTTGACTAGGCGCAATAGAACATAAACCTAAGAATAAACATAAAGGACGCTCACAGGATAGGAGTATTGTAATAGATTGAGTGTAGCTTCAAATAGATTAGTGATTGTTGGCGATCAAATTGTGATGTAAGTTTTATGTCGCCCAAAGTTGTTAGGGATGGTCTGTTAGCAGTTCACTACATGTGAATCCGTGTTCAATACTGACGCAACGAAAGAATTCGCCATGTGTGAAAATGTTTGAAGCACTGGTTGGTAGAATTGTGTCAGCATCGCCCTTCCTGTTGTCATCAAACAATGACAAATCATCTTCATTTCCTTTGCGCCTGCTTACTTTTAGGTGAGTAGATGCCAGATTTACTCTCTGCACCCTCTACCCCGACGCTTGAAGAGGTAGAAAGACGTCTAAGTTTAATGATCCACATCTTGCAAAAGCAAAAGCAGAAGCAGTTAGAAGCCAACCAACTTATTTTGTTTGACCAGGAGCTTCAAGTTCAAGGTATGTAATATTATGCAGTCATATTAGATCTTCTGTGGCAATGATGAACCACAATTCAAAAGTGGTTCCCTTCAAAATCAAAGGAAGATGTTGAGATGCGAATGTTTCAAGAAGCACCAAAGTGCTTTTTCTCTCTATGACGCCTTTGGAATACTATGAAGGATACAACTTGCCCTCTTTAAAATTGCATTGTGCGAGTTTTGTTGCAAGTCCAAGATTGTCATCATGTCAGTCAGCAGTTCAGATGTCGGCCGATGCAACAGACTCTGAATTACGCAAGTTTTGAACCCGTTGAAAGGAAAAAAGACGCTGGCCGATTCGTACTCTCGCGTATTGTTATATCCGTCCCATTCGACTCTGCTCCAAGCAAGGATGTCCGTCACACTAACATCATTGACAGGTCACCCTTGGCCACACAGCAACTCGAAACTGTACCACCATCATCGTTTTGCAAAGTACTCTTTCGCTCCTTTCGCTTCAAACATAATAGCAGCACTGCATTCATGACTCCTACTTATGATGGCGGTACGTGTACAGATAGCCCATGTCATAGCACGATCAAGACCACAAGGACCCCATCATGCCGACACTCATCACACATCAACGGGAAGAAGTGCTACAATTCTGCAGCAACACCTCAGGCGAACCTCCGCCTGATGCTCCACAACTGCACAAGGGCCTATGCCTGCCTCGGCGGACCGAGCGCAGGATGGTCAAAAGGTCCACAGTCGCTACATATCGGACATGGAAGTCCCACACAAAACATCCTCCATCGGTACAGCGCCATCCCCTCCCGCCGTAATTACTCGCGAAGACGCATCAAGTGCGTATCAATTCCTGCATCGGCCGATGGGGCCCGCTGGTGCGTCCTGGAGAATTTTCAGATATTTATGCGACAGAATGTTTCAAAAACAAAGCGCTCTTTTCTGGCAAACATGCGACAGTGCGTGGAAGTTGCCAGTTGTCAAGGTCTCTCAAGGGATAGCGAAAGTACCCCTCATCCTGAAGACAAGTTGGGATTGGATGACCGCTCTTACATCCAAGAACAGTCCGCGAGAAGTTCTTCGTATAGTATGCATCATTCTCGGTGTCTTGGGGGCTGGGGCGTAGGGTGGTTGTGAGACTTGAGGACTGAGTTGTGGAAACACAGCAATGTTCTTTCGTGGACCAAGTTGCAGTATCGGGCCCGTAAACAGCCGAGCCCGGCCGTTTTATTCGTCAGGGCTGAAGAGGCGGAATATGGGAACTGACCTGAGTGGTAGTGGTTTTTTGGAAAAATCTTTGGGGAGCAGCAGTGACTGATCCGTGGACCTATGTCTACGCCACGGACTAATATGCATGTGACCGGAAAGAAGAGCGGACAAGGACATCAACTGGTGTGCCTGCAAGTCGGTGTATTCCACAAGGCGAAGGCGTGCCATTACCCACACTACAAGATACCAAATAGAATCAAGGCCGCATCATGACTTAGTGGAGAGTGCCCAGAGGGACTATCTCGTCATGTACATCCTGACAACGACTCCCAGGTCCGATCAACCCACAAGACCTCGTCCCAAGTATCGTCAGGCGACGAAGAGCTATTCACAAGGCAGATTGGGGTCAGATGCCTGCAGCTTGCGGTAGGGGTTCACCTCTTACATGAGGTAGCGGAAGTTTAATCATGAGGAGGGTTCTCGGTCCACGCTCATTTTGGCTGACTGTGGCCTGAATGCCAGACATACATGGCCATTATTCGCTCGTGGAACCAGTAACGCGAGGCCGAGTGCGTGGCGTTGGCCACCAAAGTGCCCAGTACGAACCACAACGCGGAGTATTGTCTGGAACAAAGACGCTTTGTCACAACTGCCTGGCAAGTAACAACCTCCCCATTGCTTTTTCCATTTTTGTCTTGCGTCCCTCGCCAGCGACAACACACCAGCGCGCAAACCCCACAACAATAATCTTAAATTAATGCTTTGCGAACATAGACAACTCTATGACATAAGACCAACATCCTCACGCCATTCCGAACCTGACACCAAAAGAAGCGAGTATGAGGCAAAGACATCTGCTCATACTCAATAGTGAGGACTCGCCGTTGTGCGATGTGTGTAGTCGGGGTTTGTGTGATTTGTTCGGTGTGCTTTGTGTCGGGCCCTAACAATATTCATCGCTCGCAACAGCAGGAGGAGGCATAAGTAATTTTGGACCTTCCTTTTTTGGTGTATGAGCCCAATTCCAGACACGGTCATAAGTAATGTTGGCCTTTTTTGGTGATGTCGAGAGCCCCCACTAATTCCAGCACGAAACGTTTGGCGTAAACTTCGTTTATTATCTTATCCGCTTTGGTGAAGCCCAATCTGCTTTTCGTGACTTGATTACCTATGCTACCCGCTACTGTCAGTATAGAGGCGGGTATATTGGGCCGAGCGCTGGTATTTGCCTTATTTACATGGTTGAGCCAATCGTCCCAGCCCCCAGCCCCAAAGGAGAAGTTGAGGGGCTGGTGTTTTTTTTTTTTGTTACTTTCTCCTTTGTTAAGCAAACGCGGGTGCGAGGAGATTGTGTCCATTAGAAAAATCGCACATGACACCACCCCACCCCGCACCACAGACGAACTGCTATTGCTCGCAAATTGAAACTATTGTACGGTGTCTGTTAACACTACGCCGCTGTTAGCCACGCGAGTAGTCGGTAATGGCTGGTACTGCTAGTCCCTGTGAAATAAAAAAAACACAAGACAGCCTGGAAGAGAAGAAGTCGTCTTTTGTTGTAAGGAAAAGTTTGCGCCTGCGATGCTAGCGTGACAGGACAATCCGTCTCCCTGAGAAAAAGTTAAGTAGCAGTTGCGCCGCCTCAAATGGACAGCACGGATGGGGACCCAGCCACTCGAATGATCATGTCGGATACGGTGTCATTTTACATCTTACACTGTTGGCGCGTGAGGAAGTTCCACCAACGACTGTGATTCCCCCGTCCCTCATAGATAGCTTTTAGAATCACATCATCAAAATTCTATCCCCAGGAGACGGGCTTTCTTGGACCCACGGTGGAGCGTCAGGGACTCTCTTGGCAGACCGTGGAATGTCACGCAAAACGTTAAACAAGTTGGTTAGAACATTCATTCACCCCACTGTCATTCCACTAAGATGAGGATAAACAATACCCGGGTGGCACTAGACATTAGATACTCTATGGGCCATATTTGCCGAACTCCACGTGAACTATATCTGGGTCAGGACTGTCGGAATTCGGCCAGGCACAAGTTTCTAGACGACAATCAATTAAGGAGGAGGTGGATGGCCTTTCGGCTGGTGCGGCTCTTTTGGAGACAGATGACGCATTTAACCTTACCCACTCCCATCACAGGCCATCTCTCCTGATCACATATGCCATTTACTTGAAGTGTACGCGGCTGCTGGCCGACTGTCAGAGCTCTACTGAATCACTTCTCGACCAGGCCACCCCAATTGGACGAAGATACCGCATCTTGCGGAGAGAGTGCCCCTGCTCCTGAGACCCCGCATCGCCATCCATTGCATTGAAAGGCTGGTATCCATCTATTGGCAATTCTGAAGTTGGTATGGTGTTTAGTAATTTAGGTAATGTTCTCACACACTGCTCAAATCATTGCTCCGGGAGACGTCCCACAGAACTGCTCTCCTATTATGCCGATACTTAGGAGTGATGGAGAAATTGACACAATTGACCAATTTTTATGAATACAGAATAATTGAATCGCGAATGTTCCAATCAAGTTCTTCCCCACTACATCTTCCCTATTGCGAATGACAAGACCGGAGAAAAATAGAACAGTACAATACCAGCAATGGGTTTAGGACCTGTCACTCTTGCGAAATGGCCAGCACCCATATTAAAGCTGAACACGGTGACCTTGTTGGGATTTGAAGCTACAACAATTCTTGAGTCTGCTGTTTACTCTCGTGGACAACGCAAGTAAAGTTGGGAGAGGCCCAACGTGTCCGTGTGAAAGCGGAATGTGCTGGAAACGGACGACGGGGAAAAGGTTAGGACAGCTGCCGTACGCGTGTCACATTGTGGCTTCAAACACATTATTATACCACAACGTGCCTCGGCCCTATTCTGAATATTCCGGGACATGAATTGCCAGATGAAATGAACCACTAGAAACGATCGTACTGTAGAAAGCTAATATTAACATTAAAATATCTGTCCGATGTGGTGGCTCGCGCTGGGTTGAACTTTCCAGACGGCCCCCCCGAAAAAGAAAAGCGACCGGGAAATTAGGTCTTGTTAAAAGTGACTGTTCTACATTTCTGTATCATTTAAACCATGCGGACATTACAAGAGCCCCAGGTATGTATTACGCTCGATAGGCACATGGACAGCAAGAACAGCGAGTGCATCGAGATCCCACAAGAAACGACTCAATCGCCCGACAGCAACCCTGAAATGGGAAATCGAAGGATCGCTAGTCGATCTCTCGAGTCTCCTTCACTGCACCCCGACAGCACAACACAATGCGATAGTTAGAGCGCATAGGAGAATACTCCCAATATATCCAAACAGCAAGGTGATTTGCCTCAGCTTGACAGCAACCATCTATTCTTATAACTTCCTAATTTATCTGTTATCTCTCATAAAGACGTTGTTTAGCAAGCCATCTTATTACAGCTAGCTCTATCCAACACACATCATGGCTCTGTGCCCTCAAACATGCAATGCCCTCCGTCACCTCCTCCTCCAAAGCACAACGGAAAAGCCTCCATCGTCGGGCCTTGTTTTCTAAATCTTTGAATCCCAAGCAGAGGCGTCATCCACAACTCTTTCAAACGTTCTGGCCAACACATCCTTTACTTTCGGGACGCTCTCCCCACTTCATTACCATATCCCTAATCGATTTGGAGTGTACATTGCAAAAGGTCGATTCAACGACAGTAACTTCCCATAGCATTGATTCCGAATGGAGCAATACGCGTCTGCTAAAAAGTTGTAGGGCCATTTTGTTACCCACATTCGGGTGCCACTGTAACGTAACTGATCCAGTGTCTGGAGTCAGCTTGTAGGTACCGTTGGGACTGCGTCTTCTTTTCGAACTCTCTTTGCTATAGACCCAAAGTCAAAGAGCTTGACACCTCCTTTGACTATTCAAAACCGATATTTTCAGGTTCTGAAACGTACGTTGTCCTGTGCAAGGAAAATCGAGTCTGTAGCATCATTCAATTGAGTACAAATCATCAATGGAACACTGGAAATAAATCACAATCAAGCATTCTTCACACGCACACAAAAACCACAAAAACACATCTCACAATTATCCCACCCTGATAATTAAATAAATCCACCAAAAGGACAATCATGCAATATTACGCCAACGCCCCAGTCAAACATCCCTCATAACCACCCATCCGCCCTCCGCCCAAAGGACATCTTCACCTTATCTACTGCACGACCCCACACTAAAAAATATATCATGCTCCAGATTTTTTGATCCGCCCAACAACCCTCCCACGAACCCTCCCGATACGATCCAACAGCGTTATTCATACAATCGATCCACAATACTAGAAAGTTACTCGGGACTGAAAAATAAAATCTCCCTGTCCTACTGCACCATCGTGAGTATATGGGGCATGACGTTAGGATCACTCCCAACTCAAAACTTGGTCTCGGTCGCCATATCCCATGGCCGGCTTGGAGAAAGTTTCTTAACGTCATGTTTGAGGATCTATATTGGAGTTTGAATGACTTTGATGACACATATACGCGATTCTACGGTGGGGGGGTTCGGCGGTTTTCGGATGGTTGGTAGGTGGTGTGGGGGTGTGGTTGGTTGGGGGTGGTTTGGTGGATATGGGTGGGTGGTGAGTTATTTTCGGAAAATGGTATTGTTTGTCTTAGTTGAATGATTGCCTTGGGTAGTGTGATGTGGGTTCAAAGAAGAATATCGTCTTAGTTGTGTGTGGATTGTTTGTTTGACTGGGCGTTGTTAGTGTCATCATGTTTTCGTATGGTCGACAGGGTCCTAAAATGCTAAATTGACTACAACCCTTAGGCCGTTCGAGTTCTTTGATTTTTTCCAAAAGGGACTGTGGATAGATTCGGTCCGGGACATAAGACCATCTACCATAACAATCTGTCTGATGTTGCTCAGATCGCATCCGTCATCCTCTACTGCTTGAAGTTACCATCATCTTCCTCTCCAATATTCCGCTGACTACAAAGAAGAAGAAGGACCACCGAGCAGCAGCACCTTTCGACCTATTGACTCATATTAACTTATAAACCGTTCCATTCTCCAAAAGAAATAGCAAGGCATCTACCTTCATCCTAGGCATCACTCTCCTTCCATGCCTGAAGGGAAAAATTACGGATATCTTTGTCGTTTCGGAGGTGTTGTTGTGTATCGCTGTTGTCGAGGTGCTGTAGTTCTTCTCTCATTTGCTGCTGTTGTCCTGACTGCAGTCTGAATCCATTTCATAAGTCAGCAGCCAGAAGGAATACCATCATGATTACTCATTGATTTCTTGTGCAGTAGTTTTCCCACCACATCTTTTTCTTCTCCAATTAGCACCACTTCCATTTCCACTTCCACGATGATGTGAAAGAAATGGCCCAACATCGGGAATAAACCTCTGAGTACATGTTAGGCCTTAGGCATTGAAATGACCAAAGCTTTGGTTCGCTATTCCTTGTCATATTTGACCACTGGACTTTTTCGCACAATTAAACTCCATGGGATGGACATGGATGATGTTGTTGTTCTTTGGTCAAGTACCAGTGAATGTCCTTATATTTATGGGGTTGTTTGAGACGAGAGATACATCTCAAAGGAACGACATTTTATCTGGTATGGAACGACGACTAACTACGACTTTGTTGTTTTAGTCTTTTCGTGTTGTTGGTTTTATGCATCAGTAAAGAACATCAGCAGGTCGAATTACCATTCATTAGAATTCTCAGTCAACAATCGTACTCCCTTGAATCTCCAAAACGTCCACCAAACCCCACCCAACTCCCCAACCACATCTCCCCCAAAGAATTCCCTCCTTTGTCAAACTCTAGGGAATATATATTCTTATCATTCGAAAGATAGGAGTGGAGGAGATTTGTGCAATATAATGGATGTTTGACCGCGATGAGTGCTTGGGTGATGGGTTGTTGGGGGGGGAATATTTGATTAGGAGGTCAAGTTGGGGTTCTGTGTCCCGGGGGGAGGAGGAGAGAGGAGAAGAGTCGGAATTCGGTTTTGATTTTGATGGGGCTGGAATTATTTTGTTCTGATGATGGCCGTGGTGGTGGTGGTGGTGAGCTCCCCTATTCTTTTAGTGGTGGTTGGTGGCATGGCGAAGGACGAAATGAGGCCCGTGGGCGGTGGAAGAAGGAGCACCTACTGCTGCTGATTCTGATGCCCACGTTGGTGTGGAGAGGAAGATGTCATTTTGGTACTTTGGGGCTTTCATTGTAAGTTTATACTCTTTTCTTTTTTTATTGTATCATTCAGGTGGTTCTACTTGGCTGCTCAAGATTGATGTTGGTTGCTTGTTAATTAATGTTAAAATCAGCTTCATGTCGGTGTTTAGTTTCCGCACAAGTAGTATATTTTTGGGGTTCCTTCGTCGAAAATGAAAATTCTAGAATTATGTAAATACAAACGGCAATTCGATCAGTCGTTAGCTGGTCCCTCCCTATCTTTATATGAGGTGGCCTCAGTAGCTAATAATCTATCAGCTACCATATCACTATGCCTCATGAATTGGTGAATGAAGATGAAATAGAACTCTGCTTGGCTAGATGCGAGAGACACGACATCGTTTATCGTTTTCAGGCTACCATAGGTTTCAGGTGGATAAGATGTTGTTCGTTGTTGTCACGACATCACGGCGAGGAGATTACTAAACCAAACAAGGGTTAAACCAGACAGGGTCCCAAAGAGGACTGACTCCCGCGCCCCCCCCCCCCCATTTCTCTGCCCTGCCTACACCTCTCACACCCTCGCCCAATCCTCGCCGCCTGCGTCTCACTTGAACGTTGAAACCGAAGTGGGGTCTTGTTCAACGACGATGGGATACGGGAGTACGTGTAACGATATGTTCCGAGGTGCCTTCTCCACAATGGACCTCAAAACGCAGAGTTCATAAGGTCAGCACTGTCGGCGCATCTCACCTATGGCATTGTGTAAGTGGTTTGATGCAATCAGATAGACTTCATTGCGTTAGCTCGAAACTCACGCACCATGGCGAAAGATTAACAAGAAGAACAAAACAAAGAACAACAACATTATTTCAAATTGACCATTATCGGACGAGGGATAGCTCGGCTCACGACGTAGACCCCACCCATTCGCGAGATTATCTAAACATCACAGACAAGAGCCGTCCACCACGCACAACACAGAAAGAAAAAAGACTGGGACGTCACAGTGTGGAGGAAGTCAACACAAGTGCCTGACGTCCCCAGTAAATTGGTAGGGCATTACAATCTTTGGGCTTAGTGATTGTATTCGTTCACATCAGGCGAAGTAGGTATCATCATTCCGGACCGCCTGTTGGGGATGGATGGTTTGGAAGAAGAATGGATCGTCCTTTTAGTCGGAAACTAAGACGTTGTTGCGTGCCTCTTCGTACGCAAGACGTCGCAAGCTTATTCGATTACACAAGGTATCGTGGGACGACAACAAGGGACGACAACGCGGGACCTACTTGCGGCCACAGGTGTCCAAAGTGTTGCCGAACCACACTTTTTCTCACGTTGTATGAGAGCAGGACCAACCACAACAACAACCCTAGATGGCGAGTGATTTGTAGTACTAGAAAAAAAAAAGAAAAAACAACAACGACGAACAACTCCTTCTGTAAAGGAATGTTACTACGCCGAAATGACTGATCATACTGCAACAACTCCCGAATGTTCCCCAATCCACAACCCTTTCTTCTTTGAATCATCCAGTACCCGCCGACAAGTGGCTCTCTAGAGCAGTCTTCCTCGAGGCTCCACCACACACTGACATCTTCACTGCAAACATTGGGGTTACATTCCAAACTAGGATTCGTGCAGGTTGATAGGATTGCACCCTTGGCATGATTGAAGGATGCTCCCTTGGCATTATTTCTTCCTTTATGCGAATTGTTTGGGATCATATCTGGTGAGGTGAGGGCACGAATGTTTCTGGACTGTATTGAAGGATTCTCATCCGCTGATTTTTAACAGGGTCGTTGGATGTGGTGGCGGGGGAAGATGATGGAAATTACAACAAAGCAACAGGCAGTAGTAGAAGGCTAGCAGTCGTAAGTAAGCAGAGGCAGCAGCAGCAGTGGGGTAGTTAGTAGTCAAAATTTGAGGTAGTCCATCCTCATCCCTTTCTACAGTAACATGCAAAAACGTGGTACAGACCTATCGTCCACACAACTTCCCGACTTACCAAATGATGGAGAAATCTGGTAGCCCAATCCGGTCGTAAAGAAGCTGCTCCACGGTAAGGTTTACCGAGACAGAGAATATTTCTTTGGGGACCATGCCGATCTAGACACGCGCTCCAGCGTTGAGGAATTTTGACTGACAGCGACATGAACACGTTGGTGGACAACCAACGGCCCATTACGTTTGAAAGAAGGGAGATAGGCAACATTTCAACAAAACTTTGAATTTGGCAGCCCGAAATTAATGGACCGATGAGGGCTGCTCAGCCTCTATGAGTTGACCTATCGGATAAGGCCTATCGCTCAGCCTATCTGATAGTATAGCGTGCAGGCGCATATGACGGCCTTATCGCGGTAAGGCGGATGTGGTGTGTATGGGAGTCACTGTGACCCTCGGCGGGGTCATCGAGCAGAAGAAGCATGTTTTTACAAATATATGTCGCCCGACTCCCCGGATAACGTCGAGGGACTACACGTGGGGACTCAGAAAACCATCTTGTGGGAAGCACACTCTGTTTGAGTGGGTGGATGCTGGAACTGAAATATTTTTGATTTTTGGAGGTCAGGTTGCTTCCAGAGGGAGGGAATAAGAAGAAGAACGTCTTGCCTGACTTGAATGATTGATAGAGGTTGGTCAAAATTCCAGGATGCAGGGATTGGTGTCAAGAAAGAAGTTTAATTCCAGGAGACGGTTGCAGTTTTTACTGTGATACGGGTAAACGGCAAAAAAAGCAAGGAAATTTGTTTAGTACTGTTTAGTCTGAAGAACATGAGCAGATGGTATTTGGCGCTACTCGTCGAGGTGGGCAATGGGAACAAGTTCATTGCTGAGCGGTACAAGCAAAGTGTATGAAGTGGTCGGGCCGAGCCGAGCGAGCTCTCATGGTTGCCAAGAATCATACCACACTGTGTACCCTATGTTTGACTTGAACAAAACAAATTGTGACCTTGTGGGATAAAAATCTTTGGGGGACAAGGAAAAACTACGGCTCAATCAGATAAAACATACAGCTGGTGTACTTGCATGGCAAAGGCCCGCACGGCTGGATCGGCATAGGCGAAGGCCCTGACTTCAAGAAAGCATGGGGGTGGAGTGTGATTTGGGGAATCAGTGGATAGTAGGGTGCGTCATTATCGGGACCGAAGGTGTTACGGCGTGTAGTGACAAGGATGGATCAGTGGATAGATGAAGGGACCAGGGATTGAGACCACTTCGGCGTGCAATTGGGTGGGCGAGGGAAACCAAGGGACGGGAAACAATGGAAAGGTACGAAAGGAACTGTTACGAGACTGATTGGAAGAGCTTTGAAATACATGCATTTGATGTGAGGGTGTTAGAGAAAGACTTGTCGAGAGGGTTACAAAGTCACACTACTTGGACTTTTAAGGATGATTGATCATCTCATAAATTTATTTACTACGACTACGTATTGGTATCCTTGATCCAAATTTGTACAGCGGGTGATACGTCGTTCAAAGTCCTGCTCTTCTCTATATATCTTGGAAATGCTTGTTATGAGTACCATCTGGCACATTGCATGTCTCTTATCACTACCTTCTTCAAAACAAAAGAAAAACGTTCTTGATCACAAATACTTGCGCTAGATGTGATGCATCGCTTCTTTCCTGCTCTCTTTCCCCTTGTCCTCTGTTGGCGGTTAAACGGGAATGTGTGCTTACGACGGTACCTCCACAAATGTCCCCCTTGCCCCGTTGCATTCGACCATCGTACTTCAAGATTGGCTTTCCAGGTATGTCTGGACTAGTGCAGTGAGTGGCCTCTCTTCGTGGTTTTGTGTGTTAGTATAAATCATTGACATGTTTGGCATCTGACAGGCAGGAAGCAGGTACTATTCAGTCTCGAATCGATGCTTCTCTTGTCGACTCAGCCAGAGCCAAAAACCACTTTTTTGTGGCTTTCGTGCTTCGGCTCAGGAGTCCGCGTGAGATCTTTTATTTGCTGTTGATATTTCTCCACAAGAAGTAGACGGTACGAGACTGGTTGGAAGGTTTGATATACACATTTGATGTTCGAGTGTGCGTGTTTACTTGGCCGCCGAATATGTAGCTGCAGTTCGAATCTTCGCCCAATCGATATCAATATTGATATCGCTCTCTCATGGTATTCCCTCCACCCTTCTAGCTAGATTCTAGTTCTAGGCTCGAAATGCTTCTTCTATTTTCTTTTTTTCTTCCCATGCATCTTTGTGAGACTGCGTGTGTTGTACATGTTTTACACTTCTTGTCTAAGTACATCCAACACATCCAGAACCGGGGCAAAAGCTATACACCACCGCCACTCTCCCAGCATTTTGTTCTTGGCTTCTTCCTTCTAATATATCTACAGCTACAGGCAGCCACCTTTCGGCAAGATGGAAGTTGTGGTGTTGTTCAGCTTAGAAGAAACCATCGAATCTGTTCTTTTGTAAGGAGCAGACGCACGGTAGGTAGTGTTAGGAAGGACTCAATTGATATTCGATCGATTTCTTCCTCCATTCATTGCTCCAGACGACATAAAACCGAATATAAGAGATTTCCTTGTCTTTGTGGTTGTTTTGTTCCGAGGCGAGCTAGTTCTTCGCAGCCATCAAAACTGGACAACCTTTCATTATTCATCACCATTGCGTGCTTGCGTGTTGTCCTCAATGCGGAACCGATGCGTTGTAGTGAGCTGCAAATCTCTTCTGATTCTATAATTGCTCCTGTATTCCTTCCTGACGATTCTGGATGTTGAATCCGTCAGGGTGACATCGATATTAAGCCTCTTGCACACAAATGCCCTCTATCGTTCGAAATGAGATTTTGTTGAGATGTGCCAGATCTTCTTGGCAATGATGTTGGAATGCCCATGCTCTATATATCTTGTTTGCTAATTTCACATTCGAGGTGCTATTTACAACGATACAATAAATGAATAGTACTCCGCCGCCGATCATCTTGACGCCTTGAACACAACCTGTACAAATATTGTATGCGCTCAAGTTACTCTTTCATCCCCATGTAAAGAACATCAATATGCCTTAGGCGGAAAATGCCGATTCACCAATCTCGCCAGAGTGACGGATATCAATCAGTGTTCATCAAGGACGAGCATGAATTGTGTGTTCAATAGATGATGTGGAACATACTCGATCGGCCTGAGTATAATAATATTACAGGCAAGCATAATCTCTCTGCCACCAGCATCAAGATCCGCCTTAATAATGATGCTCCTCTGCAATACTTAGCACGCTGTAGCTACAAAAGGAGTGCATGGATGAAGAAGAAACGATGCTGTTGGGTGTTGGGTGCCCAAAGAGTTGGACTGTTCAAGAAGTTTGTTGTCCCACAACTATTGTCGACTCAGTCATTTCGTCGGCAAACGCAATTTTTCTTTGGCAGCTGTCTACGCGGCTACCGGTCAATCAAAGCCGGCCGTGGACGTTTCCTAGCACAGTCAAACGTTGGCATTGACTTCCCATTCAGATCTCCAAGAACTTAATATAGGCTCGTTAGATTTGAGATAGCATATGTTGTGCTATGCTTGTGTTGGTGACGTGCGTTCTTGGTTCTTGGCGTGCTTCTGCTTGTTCTTGTATGTCGTGTGGTCGGTCAAGTAACAAAAGGAGCTTCCGATAATTATTATTCGAAACTTGCCCCTTCAATAAAATGGCCTTGCTCGCGCGTGACGCCCAACTATTGCGACCGAAACAACCATGTGACTTGGCTCTTGGCTGGCAACAACCTGCTCTCATCATTATTATAACAATAAATCATCATCGTATACGATCATCATCATCATGATCTCTCTAACACAAACATTTCATCGCAGCATAATCAACAAGATATCATCATCTTTCCACACAGATCGCCACAACAACAACAACAACAACAATACGTAGATTGCGTCACACGGTCGCTATATCCAGAGAGATTCCAGACTCATTCATTGATGCAATCTCATTTCACTACAATCAATCCTCACACCATGATGACGCTGCTACTGCATTATTATGTTCTCAAGACAAAGGGGTATCACTCCTAAAATCACGTGAACAACATACCAATTATCTCAACACCCTACGTCAACACATACCCATCAATAAACTGATATGCTTACCGCCATTGGAATCTCATCCAGATTGCCTATTCGTGGAAGATACTATGGTAGCTATTCAGGATACGGTGGTGTTGACGAGAATGGGACACGAGTCTAGAAGGGGCGAGGTGGATGATTCGATTAAGGCTGTTTTATGTGAACAGTTGGGTTTGAAGAATGTGTATGATATGAATATTGATAGCATTGAAGGCTGCTGTGATGGAGGAGACGTATTGTACACAGGGCGACACTTGTTTGTGGGAATTACCGATCGAACAAATCAAGTTGGATTTCAATACTTGAGAAATGTATTCGCTCATCATCATGACATGATGGATGCAGCGGATGTTGTTCCCATTCCAATGATGTCACTACAAGGAGCAGATAGTGGAGGAGGAGTATTGCATTTGAAGAGTGCAGTGACTCATATTGATGAGGAGACTTTATTGATACCCGAAGGAAACGTTTGGGGATATCTTGGCAGATGCAATGAAAGTTACTGAGAGAGGGTACACCGCTGTGAGACTTCCGGATGTACTATCGTGCAATGCTGTCGTTGTCAATGGGCATGTGATGGCGCAAGATTCACCGTGTAGTGTATCTAAGCAAAGGATTGAACAAGCTTGTCATGAGAGAGATCTTGGATTAACTTTTGTGGATACCTCTGAGCTTGCCAAGAAAGATGCCGCCTTGACGTGTTGCAGTGTTTTACTTAGTGTGTAGGCTCAATGATACATGTCTATAATGCTAGTTTACAAACAGACTTAACTACATTCTACTACTCTTCTCAACTGGACGAGTTTGAACATACACTGAGCTGGAAAGTGGAAACAATTGGAAAAGCGCATTATATTCAATCAATGCGGCTCTCGCTCTGTCAGAAGTGCCACACTACTACAGCAGTTATTGCTATTACAAGCTACATCAAGAAACACATCACCATTTCTCGATCCTCCATCTGTTTTTCAAAGAGACGACGATAAATACAATTACTTCAGAACAATATAGTACCACGAGCATCCGCACACCACCCCTTTGACTCTCCTCCACAATCGCAACATCCCAACCCCCGCCCATCCAATGCTACCACACCAATTTCAAACAATTGTCGTGCCAATACATCTCCACATCCATACATGAATACAATTGCCCCTGCTCCATAGAGTGAGGACGTATTCGTTCATTTTGGGTAAAATGGCACCCACGGCATTGGGTGTGTTTGAGGGTATGGTACTTGCTCCGTAGAACATTTTTGCTTCGATCCAATTGATTGTTGTTCTTGTTGATGCTGTATTTTCTCTTTGATTGTTGGTAGTTTTTGACTTGGTGTTATTCTTCTTGACACCACCACCGTGAGGATGATGATGATCAAAGTCCAATTGAACACAATGCCCATTCCTAACTCTAAATCAGGTGACGGAGGCATCCTCCCACCTTTTCTACGATTCTCCCTCCGTTGATCCTCCTCGGTCCAAAAACACTGTAGCACATTATACCTTTTCAAGTAATTCTGAACAACCTGTTCGAACAAAGCGGCAGAGTGTCGAATATCTGTTTCGGAGCCTAGTTTGAGCTGTGGCATGGATAATCTTGGTTGGAGATGTTTGAGGTGAGTTCGTCGAAGAGAGAGTGATTGTAGAAGTGTCATACGGCGATTATTGTGGCTGTTGTTTCTGTTGCTAGTAGTACCATTATGATTCAAAAGCAACAACTTTTGAATCTTTTGTAATCGAAAGGGAGGCTGATCTTTCATCATGCCGCGCTCACTTTTGCCCCAGTGGAGTAATGATGGTAAGAGACGCTCTTCCTCGTGGAGAGGGACGTAGTGAGTATGTGGATTGGGCCATGGGAGTGTTTTCGTTGCAGAAGCGTTGTCGTTTTCTTCGAGCCGAGATGAGCGGTTGTTGCTGCGCTGGTGGCTACTACTATAATCCTGCTGCTGCTGCTGCGCTCGCTGAGCGTGATTCTTGTTCCTATCATTATTTACTGCAGTAGCACGAGCCCTACTACTTGCGACGTGACGATTATTTTTGGGTCGATGTCTGCCGCCTCTGCCGTTTTGATGATAACTTCTTCGCCCACCACCGCGACCGCCTCGGCCAGCAGTGATGTTGGTAGTATTGTTAGAGTTGTCATTCCTCGGCCGCTTCTTGCTGCTGCCGGTCGATGCTGGTGAAGCCTCCATCTTCTTTGTCTCCAGATTTCCAGGTTGTTGGCTGTTGGTTGTGGTTGTGAGAATGAAGTTGTGACCGTGAGAGGAGATGACAATAAATGGACATGTAACATGTGACATGTGACATAAAAATAGACATCACGAGCTCCCAGTGAAAGTGAAAGGTTTGGCAGCTTGCTGCAATACTACATTATTATGCAGAGCAGCAAGGCAAAGACACCGTGTTCTATTTGATCAATTGCTTATTTACATATAATACAACACTATTTACAGACCATTCATTTGTGCTTCATACAATTGAGCAAGAAGAAGTCTCTGGAGAGCGCTCATCTGTCGCGGATTCGGATTCGCACCATACTGACCATTCCTTGCCGCTTCATCTGAAACCGCTTCTTGCGATTGGCGATCCTCGTCCAAAGGAAAGCCAGTAAAGTGACGTCGCAACGAAGGAGCAAGATCCAACACGTTCATATCGAGAACTGCTCCTCCAGTGGCATCGTTAAATCCTCCGTGGACAAGAATATATCCTTCAGTTTCCAAGAAGGAAGCGACCCCAGTGAACCTAGGTACCGGCAGTGGTCCTTTTACGTTTGGTCGGAGAAATGCATCATTTGCCAAATCATATCCAAGCATCCCGTTTGTGCTCGGACGTCCACCACCGAACATGAGTAAGACAGCATCGGGTGATATCTTCATTGCATTATGACAACGACCGAGACAAAGAGATTCAGAGGGAGAAAGACTACTATCAGCATGATTGTTTCCTTCCCTGGAACTATCACTATCGCTATCATCTCCGCTATTCACAGAGTCGCTATTGTTACGTGGTGATAGTGTGTTCTTGTGTATCTTTGACCACTCCCACATCGTTTCATCATTGTCAGAGCAACTCTGAGAACGGGCTGGATTCCTATGCATCGCATTTATGCCTTTCATTTTTAACTCCCATACCTCGTTGCAATCAGCCCCAGTTCTCATAGATCTGTCCCGCTCCCACCTCCAAACATTACGAGTCGATCCCTTCTTTTGTCCCAAACGACGGAGTGGCCATGACGTCCTCTGGGCTCACCCTCACAGGACAAATCAATCCATTTCCAAGTTTGAATGTCCAAAATGGATTCTTCTATGCAGCTCCCCAAATGAGTCATCCCACCAATAATAACTAAATATCTATCATGTATCAAGGTAGCTGAATGATACGCGCGTGCCTTCGGCCTTGTGCCCTGTGTTTCCATCTTCTCCCACACTGCGAATTGATCCAAAGAATCATCTTCGTAATCATAGTCAACAATAGTCAGTACCCATACTTCATTTGTTTCACCAGAGTATCCCCCTCCCTCGAATCCTCCAAATCTTACTGCTTTTGCGACATTCTTCTTTAATAATCCAGGGCGAAGCCTCATGAAACGATCCTTCTCCATTTCTGCGGAGAGAGCAGGTGGTAGTGGCGTTAGGGAGGCCCCATACACAAACGTTGGCTCATCCGAAAATCGAGGGTCAAACGAGTCCATCCCCAATTACTGTTATGTGCCTCTAACCCCTTTTTCAACGTAATCACTGTTACTCCCTGATCATCCGAAAAACCACCAGTGATAACAAGACTCTTGAACCCATCTGGACCATTGAGCACACACGAGTTATGCCCTTCACGTGCTTTTACGGGGAATTGACGCTGCTGCATATCACGTGATACGGGCAGCCATTTCACAAAGGCTAGACTCGACATGAACGATTGCAACAAGAATGCTTCACGGACGTCTGCAGCTACTACTGAAGTGCTTTCGGCCTTCAGATGTCTCCTCGTAGTCTCGATCTCGCACAAGAAGTTGAGCCAGAAAGAAGATGAAGAGGATAAGCAATTGTTGATATTTCGCATGGATAGAAACAAAGGAGAGGACGTCCTTTGGTGGCAGATACAGAGCAATTTCTTGCCACACTTCTTGTTCTGGAAGATCGAGCAGCATGTTTACGTTGATACTTATGTTGTGAGGAAGCACACAAATATAATTTCTTCAGATCTCAGCCACCACGACTGTCAATGCTAACTTATGATCTGCTAATACCTCTGCACATATGCAGCACTTGCTCTCTTCCAGTGCTTCCGCTTCCACTCGTTAACTTGGCAGGATCTTCTTATTGACAGAACAAAAGTACCAAGTAGTGACCAGCATATATCATCTCTGTCTGATGCAAGCTCTCCTATGCTCTCCCGCCATCCCCTCAGACCCCGCCAGAAATGCTGGCGATTCCTTTAAGGGCTGTATGTCATTACCACTAAACCACCCTCTCCTCTCCTTAACTGATACCTGCCTTGGGCCGCATTTGGGCCGCATTTTGACTTTGCACCGTAACTACGCCAATAATAGGCCGATTCTGTTTGTCGCATACTATCACATCGATGGCATCCCGCCACCTGTAGCAACAGCCCGATGCTATGCAGCAACGGCGTCGAATCCTGCGCTTCAAAGGACATCATTTCACTGATAGGTATATAGAGAGTGGATGACTATAATTTGAGCATCTGGAGATGATGGTGAGGTGGTGTTTTATGGTGATTATGTTTTGGCGTAGGGAGGTGCGCTCTCATCATCGCCGGCAAAAAAATTGCGGGCTGCGGCAGGTATGAGTTAAAGAATAATAATGATACGTTCCTCACTATGCCGCAATGTCAGAGAAGTTTGTAGGTCTCAAGTAGCATTATTTTCAACCTCCTCTGCTTTTAATGAAGTTGAAGATATCGAACGTATGGCTGACAATGATACACTACACTTCTCACTTTCGGGGACAGGTCCAGCAATGTTCTCGTGGATGGTCGGATTCTCCCATGGCCTACAAGAATCTGGCATATTATCATCAGCTGCTTCGATCAAATCTACAAATCATTTCATGGGTATTAGTGGTGGTAGCATGTGTGCCGCTCTTCTCGCTGCAGAACTTGATCTTTCATCTAACTCTGACGTTATGTTATGTGCACAGGAACAGAGTGATAGATGTCGTGATGGGAAACAAAAGATAGGAATGCTAGTTCACAATATGCTTGATGATTTGCTTGACAATGCAGCAGTTCAAAGAATCATTAACAACAAACGGAGAAAGATGCACATTGCAATGGTAGATGCTCCTTCGGGTAGTCTTATGAAAGCATACAATCAACCTATTAAATTGTGCAGCAACTTTACAGATAAAGAAGATATAAGAAATGCCGTGTTAGCATCAACACATATACCATATATCGCGAATGGAAACAAAACTACAATGCTTCGAGGGAAAGAAGTTGTTGATGCGGGTATTACTGGGCAAATGTTCGTTCCGGCAAAGGGGGGTAACTTTGTGAATGTTAATATCTTTCCACCACTTGATTATACATTAACGAATGAATATGCATTTGGACAATACGTTGTTAAAATGTATTCAAAATTGAATAACAAGGCAAATGGCACGATACACGCCCATCCATACCTTGCTTATGATTTTGGTTCGCACATCTTTGGTTTGGACGACATGTTAGTAAGGCCTTTGGAGAAAGATGAAGCACTTCGGCGTCATCATTTGGGACATCAATCATTCCTATCATGGTTTGAGTTGCATAAGCATAAGATTGATTAGTAAGCTCTACAAAACAAGCTATTCAATTGTTCAGAATAGTTTGAATTTGAGCAAGGTCATACAATACGGTGCATATGTACGTAAACAGCGATCAAATAAGCATAGAAGTGTAGTAAACATGATGAGATAAACATCAAATTAATCATTCTTCTCACTTGTCTCCGTCATGTATGGTACCTATCCTGCTGCGTTCATCAGGATACCACAAGGTAACCTCCCAAAAGCTAAAACAAGATAGGAGATTTGATTATTGTTCGACACGTTTTCCAGACGTTTCCAACAGATCGCCCGAGCGATTTGAGGTGGGAAGTCACCGGAAGACTTGTGGCATATGTCATCCCTGAAACACGCTAATACAAATTCTAGATCATTATGCTCGAGGGCACTCAAGTACCGGGGTCTAGGTCTTAGGTTATAGATTATAGCCAAGCAAACTAAATCTAGTTTTTTCTTCTGGATCTTCACGTAAAGCTAAAGCCGACCAACACAGCAACAGCAAGAGTCATTGTAATAGAGGAGTAATCATGGACAATGCCTCCTCCAGGCTGAGCCCTGAGGCCAGTGGTTTCAGGCTCCATAGTCGTATTCAGAGTTGCACACTGGTAGGGAAGTACAACAGGAATTGAATCAAGCAACTTATGTTCTTTTGCCGTAGAAGCTGGTTCAGATTCAGATACAAACAGATCTTTAATAAGATCAGTAGGAAACGTGGCAGTGGGATCTTCGTCATCATACTTTGTAAGTCCTGCATCTTTATAGTAGGTGTCCGATAGTATTGCAATCACACGGTGGGTGTCAAGATTGACAGCTAGGCGTTGGCCACCAAATCCAAATGTAGTATATGCAGGTTCTGTGCCAAGCCACCTGCAATAAATAGGCAATGCAGCATTGACGCATGTTAGTCAATCCATCATATTGAGCAAAACTCATTCAGCATACTTGTGTAAGGTATGTGTACTCACCAGCCGAGATAACCAAACTTAGGCCACAAGTTGCCCGGGAAGTGAATGCCACAGTCGTAAAGACAAATAGAATGGCGGTCAACAAGTTTGGCCAACAAAGGAAGCGGTCAAGATAAAAAGCAAGTCAGCATGATTGTAATGCGAAAGGTCTTCGACAAAGATCAGATGTGAACGTGACCAATCAGTACTTACCTTCTCTTTCGCCTCGGTATCTCCAACTGTGAATGATCGCTCAATCCAGCTTGGATCAACAATCTGCTTATTGTTATTGACCATACCATTTTGTAGGTATAGGAGGCCTAGCTTGCTCAGGGCAGTAGTGGTCATCTTGAGTCCATGGAACGACGTTTGAACTTGCTCAAGATTTACATACCATTCATAATCGTTGTCTTTGATCCCTAGATGCTTGAATACTTCTTCTTTCGCAAACTCTTCAGGTGTTTTGCCTGTTTTTTTCTAGGAGGATGTAGCTCATGAGATTGCCAGCCATGACATACTTGTATTTGCCGATATTCGTCGTGTTTAGAGGGTGGTATGTAAGCGAGTCTTGGAAGTCGGAGCCGCCAAGGCGATTGCTGTATGTTCACAACAAAAGATTGGGATTAGAAGTCACAATAATTGTAGCGATATCATGATTCATGCAAATGAAGTACACTTGTACATGTACATGTATACATGTACATGTTAATCACTCACTCATTGAAAGGAAGAGTGTCAATCAAAACATCCTGCAGGTAGTCCCTATTCATATAATAAGTGTTAGTGATTACAAAAGTTGGCAAAAAAGTAGCATGAAGATAACGCCACTCACCCTGGCATCTCATATCCACCTCTCATCTGCACGAGCTGCTCAATCGTAGTTTTTTTCCTGTCTTTTGCATCTGGGACACCAGTCCAAACCTCGTCATCAGGCCAGATTTCTCCAAGTGTTTCATCCAAGCTAAGGAGACCCTTCTTCTCTGCAATCCCAACAAGAAGGCCCGTCCAACTCTTTGTGACGGAAAATAGATGCCGAATCTCATTCTGGTCTCCATATTCTGCGACGATCTTGCCGCACTCCAGCGCAACAAATGCGTTGATGTCGTCCTCAGCTTCGGCGATATCAAGCAGCTGTTGAGTATATGAGTTTGAGGGAGAAGGATCGACTTTGGAGTATGGCTGAGATAGATCAAGATATGCATCGGCTGTTTTAATAACAGTGGTGCTCAATAATGCTATGTTGTATGACAATTTCATAGTAAGGTTTGGTAGGTGTAGGTATAAGCGAGATGTTTTATGCTGATAGACGTGATAATGACTATATCTAGTTGAAGACGGTGACAGAGTTCTCGTTCAGAGAGCTACCAATATCTCTGCCGAGAGGGTTCTCTTTATTCGAGAAGAGTACTATAAAGGAGGTTGCAGGTTGCAGTGACGTTGTTGCAGCCTTGATGATGCCTCCTCATAGTCGGCTAAAGGTTTTTTGCTTTTTGATGGAAGCTGTTTAGTTTGGGGGCTCTCATTTCTCATTGCAAGTTGCTTTAGTATGCTCTTTTTACTGCAACTTTTTCCTCCGTCCGCCAACAATGACAGAAAAATAGCTTGAGGTAGAGCAGCACAAGCAACAGCAGCCATATTAATTGCATTCATAGCATCACATCCTCGACACCAACTAAACAACTACCTTAACATGACTTCCACAGACAAAGACGCCTTCCTCGCCATCTACAAAGAGATCGAGACCGACCTCATCGCTGACATCCAAAACCTCCCAGCCCTCTCGGACAGCGTCAAGCAACAGCTCATCGACTACTACTCCGTCTGCATCCCCTACACCGTGCCCGGAGGTAAAATGACCCGCGGCCTCACCGTCATCAAAGGTGTCGAAGTCCTCAAACAGCGCAAACTTACCGACAAGGAGTACAAGGATGCCGCCATTTTGGGATGGCAAGTCGAATGGCTCCAAGCCTTCTTTCTCGTTGCGGATGATATCATGGACGCTAGTATTACCCGCCGTGGATCTCCATGCTGGTACAAAAAACCTAATGTTACCCAAGACAACGCCATTAATGACGCTTTGATTCTCGAGAATATGATTTATCAGACATTGAGGAGGCATTTCAAAAAACACCCAAGTTATGTCCAAATTTTGGAATTATTCATTGATACGACGTTCCAAACCGAGGTGGGACAACATATTGATACCAATGGTACGCCCTATGCGGATGGAAAGCGTGCTCCCCTCGATTTGTCACGTTTTACATTGGATAGGTACCAAGGATGTGTCCGCTACAAGACGTGTTATTACAGTTTCTACCTCTCTTGTGCCCTTGCATTGGCGTATTGTGGGTACGACCCCGACACCACTGAAGGCAAGGCATTGTATCAAAATGCGGAAGACATTTGCATGATTTTGGGTGAATACTTTCAAATTCAGGATGATGTTTTGGATGCATTTGCTCCACCGGAGGTTCTTGGCAAGATTGGTACGGATATTGAAGATGCCAAGTGTTCATGGTTGGTTTGTAAAGCGTTGGAACTTGTGAGTGAGGAGCAGAAGGAGATTTTGATGGACAATTATGGAAAACATGATGCTGAGGGGGTGAAGAAGGTGAAGGAGTTGTATAGGGAGTTGAAGTTGGAGGAATTGTTCCAAACATATGAAGAGGAACAGAAAAAAATGTGTGATGATTTGATTGCCAAGATTGAACCTCAGAATTTTCAGGATTTGTTCAAGTTTTTGTTGGCAAAGATTTACAAGCGTCAAAAGTAAATGTTAGGTGTGCAGAGGTTTTTGATTATCGTTTCGGTGCTGTTACAGAACAGCATAAACTACGAAGTTGGAGGTGAGAGATACTCTTCTAGAACTTATCTTCTTAATTACATTCTTGTAGCTAGAATGTCGCTGGGATCATCTGATGGCACATGTAGCTGTAGTCCATGTCTATTATTGTGTCCATTTTCAGATCTACTTCCGTCCTCTTCTATATAGCATTGAGTCATTTGTTGTTACGTGATTCCCAACTGCAAGCATGATACTGCCTACGCTGACTATAACAGCCAGGACTCTGTACAGTATCCTTCCTTCAAGGAAACCTCCGATGCAAAGGCCAATAAACTGGCCCAGCCCTCTTACCATCGATAGAAAGCCTTGCCCACTTGCTTCATACCCCTTGGGAACCCACTCTGCTGCAAATGCTACACTTGCTGTCAAGGCAAATCCAATCGTCACGCCGTGGAGTGGTTCCACTACCAAGGTCCAATAAGGATGATCTTGTGGAATGAGCGAGTATACTAACACGCGGATAACATATGCTACACACGCAGCTTGGAGCATCCAAACAGGCGATTTCAGTCGACGAAGTACTTCCGGAGCATAGTGGAATAGCGGAAATTCAAACATGACTGTGACTGCAACTGTGAGACCGCACATCGAATAGGAGCCCCCGAGCATTTCAAAGTATAAAAAGATGAGATTTTCAACTACGGACATGCCAACGTACAAGGCGAACATGGCAAAAACGTAGGATAGGTTGAGTAGCCCGTTCTTCTTGGTAAGAGAGCCCCATACCTCCAGCTTTGGTTGCATTTGCTGCTGTTGACTACCTTCATCATCAGGCGAGCTACTTGTTGCGGTTTTGTGCTCATTTGCTCTTGGCAAAAAACTTTGTGCGTCTGGTGTGTGTTTCCAAGTCAACTTCATCAATGCTTGCATATAGCATTTGATTTGACTTTGCATAGACATAAAATGTTATTATGCAAAGTATAAACGAGCACGTTGTTGTGATATAAATGATCCCAAATCCCCATTTGTCAATTGCTGGGCCAAAGAATACGTTCGCTATACCCCATGATACTGCGCCATATAGACGTTCCTTGCCGTATTCTGCTGAATCTCGTGCATCGTCTTCGAGTCTAGCAAGTGTCAAACCGTCAAGCACTGGCGAGCAGGCAGTTGTCCCTATTGCAAACAAGGCCCGAAGAAATAAATGATATGCAAACAGGGGCATTGGAACGTATTGCTGATTCTGCATATCGTCTTCTATAAAATACGCATCATCTGTTTCTAATGATGATGGTTGCATCCAAAGTCGACCAAGCATGTGTAACAACGTTGCCACTGTACTCAGCAATAACCCCAAGGCCATAATTTGCAGCCGTCCATTGCTACTTCCTCTCTCCTCCACAGAGTCAGCGAGGCCACCGAGCCAAGAACTACACGAGCTCGATGCC
The DNA here is from genome assembly GCA_018806925.1 of Skeletonema costatum. Classification (NCBI taxonomy): domain Eukaryota; phylum Bacillariophyta; class Thalassiosirophyceae; order Thalassiosirales; family Thalassiosiraceae; genus Skeletonema; species Skeletonema costatum. The sequence continues at coordinate 7,864 of JAHBBA010000561.1, read as the reverse complement.
AATATTTGCACTGCCATCGCGGTACTGATCATCCAGTTTTGAGAAAAGTTCAATTCATGTTCTAGAAATGTGGCTGTGAACCTTCCTCCACTGAGCGAAAAGAAGATAAACACTGCAAAATATAGAACACGAGGTTGTAGGCCCGTGCTATGGGCTAAAGGAGGCCGCCCCGGAGTGGTGTTCGTCATGCCTCTTTGTTATCTTTGCTTCCTCATGTTATACACATCATAGTGGAGAGTAATGACTCATGAGCTCATTATGCAGTGCATGAGGGTGGATGGAGGCAGTCAGGGCGCGGCTTTTGGTGGTGGTGGGGAGTGTCGTAGCGACACAGTACCTACCTCTGGCGCTGAGCAATCTAGCGCAATGCTTTTGATGACGTCGAAAATGCTTTTGATGTTCTTGTTCTCTTATTATTCTTGTGCTGTCAAGTTCTGTTGCAATCCCATGCAATGCTTTCGAGACATTATGCTCGTTGTTGCTCCCATGAGTAGTAGCGCACAAGACACTGATGCCCTAGCAGGATGGCAGACCACGTATTCATCTACACAGGCGGACGAGTTCCCGAGCATCTCAAAGAGCACATAACTCATGTCATCATCGACAGATCTGTCAGATCAATTGACGACTTTGCCTTCTATGAATGCCCTCACTTGCTGGACGTAAGGTTTCACAGCGGAGTGGGCAGAGTTGGAAGAGAAGCCTTCGCTCATTGTCCTTCTCTGCTACACTTGAAAATGCCAGGTGTCAGAATCATCGAAGACGCAGCATTTTTTGATTGCCAGCAGTTGATCGATGTAGACTTTGGCAGCCAGCTAGAAATAATCAAGTTTGCCGCATTTAGTCAATGCATTTCACTACGCTTCCTTAAAATCCCAACTGTCAAAGACATTGGAGTTGCAGCTTTCTTTTGCTGTGAGCAACTCACTGATGCGGAGTTTGGTGAAGATCTCGAGAGAGTGGAAAAGCGTACATTCCGCAGGTGTTTCAATCTCAGGCGCATTGCCATCCCATTGAAGGAAGGCATGTTGGAGTGTGACATATTCAACTATTGCGAGAATCTAGTAAAGGTGGATTTCATAGGTAACGTCCTCACAACTGTATCATATTTAAGCTTGCATAGTTGGAGAAATGACATCGAGGAGCAAATCAAATGGATCAATCGATTTCTTCCTACCATCTCTAGCAGTATGAAGACAGTGGCCTTGCAACAGTGGATTGAATCTATCCTCGAAAAGCTCGAATTCTACAAAAGAGAGCACTGCAAACAACTAAAGGAGGCTTCAACAGAACTTGAACTCGCTTTATGGAAGACCAAAATGGAAAAAGAGGGTGTCCAATCCTGGGACAAAAGGCAACGTGAAGAGAGCCGATTTGTTTGCAAGTCTGACATTGTCATTCCAAATGTAATGTCATTTCTCAAATTCCCGAAGAATAATCGTTTGTGGTCAAAGTAAAGTGTACAGGTAAAGTGTAAATGAATGTATAGATTTCTTTTGTTGTTTAATAATGATTACTAGAATTGCTCTGTCTCTTCCTTTTTCGGCTCTTTCTTTCTAAATTAGATGTTAAATCGTGTTTTCCAAACACATAATGACATCTTCATCTACATCAGTCAGCAGCGACGGTGGCTTCGTCTTCATACTTCTTTGCAGCTTCAACATCTACCTCAACTTGTATATTTTCTGTAGCAACAGCAGCAGCAGCTTCTTCTTGTGCTTTCTTTGCTGCAGCTGCAGCTCGTTCCTCTTCTTTCCTTGCCGCCTCGGCCGCCTCAATAGCACGTCTCCTAGCTTCAGCAGCAGCAGCGGCTTCTTCTTGTGCTTTCTTTCCTGCAGCTCGTTCCTCTCGTTCCTCTCGTTTCCTAGCTTCAGCTTCAGCAGCAGCAGCTTCTTGTGCTTTCTTAGCTGCAGCTTCAGCAGCAGCAGCAGCGGCTTCTTCTTGTGCTTTCTTTGCCGCTGCTGCAGCTCGTTCCTCTTCGGCTTTCCTTGCCGCCTCGGCCTCAACAATAGCACGTTTCCTAGCTTCAGCTTCGACAGCGGCTTCTTCTTGTGCTTTCTTTGCTGCAGCTGCAGCTCGTTCCTCTTCTGCTTTCCTTGCCGCCTCGGCCTCCTCAATAGCACGTCCTCCTAGCTTCAGCTTCAGCAGCAGCAGCGGCGGCTTCTTCTTGTGCTTTCTTTGCTGCAGCTTCAGCAGCAGCTGCAGCGGCTTCTTCTTGTGCTTTCTTTGCTGCAGCTGCAGCTCGTTCCTCTTCTGCTTTCCTTGCCGCCTCGGCCTCCTCAATAGCACGTCTCCTAGCTTCAGCTTCAGCAGCAGCAGCGGCGGCTTCTTCTTGTGCTTTCTTTGCTGCAGCTTCAGCAGCAGCTGCAGCGGCTTCTTCTTGTGCTTTCTTTGCTGCAGCTGCAGCTCGTTCCTCTTCTGCTTTCCTTGCCGCCTCGGCCTCCTCAATAGCACGTCCTCCTAGCTTCAGCTTCAGCAGCAGCAGCGGCGGCTTCTTCTTGTGCTTTCTTTGCTGCAGCTTCAGCAGCAGCTGCAGCGGCTTCTTCTTGTGCTTTCTTTGCTGCAGAGCTGCAGCTCGTTCCTCTTCTGCTTTCCTTGCCGCCTCGGCCTCCTCAATAGCACGTCTCCTAGCTTCAGCTTCAGCAGCAGCAACGGCGGCTTCTTCTTGTGCTTTCTTTGCTGCAGCTTCAGCAGCAGCTGCAGCGGCTTCTTCTTGTGCTTTCTTTGCTGCAGCTGCAGCTCGTTCCTCTTCTGCTTCTTTGCCGCCTCGGCCTCCTCAATAGCACGTCTCCTAGCTTCAGCTTCAGCAGCAGCGGCGGCTTCTTCTTGTGCTTTCTTTGCTGCAGCTGCAGCGGCTTCCTCTTGTGCTTTCTTTGCCGCCTCGGCCTCCTCAATAGCACGTCTCCTAGCTTCAGCTTCAGCAGCTTCTTGTGCTTTCTTTGCTGCAGCTGCAGCGGCTTCCTCTTGTGCTTTCTTTGCCGCCTCGGCCTCCTCAATAGCACGTCTCCTAGCTTCAGCAGCAGCAGCTTCTTGTGCTTTCTTTGCTGCAGGCTCGTTCCTCTTCTGCTTTCTTTGCCGCCTCGGCCTCCTCAATAGCACGTCTCTTAGCTTCAGCTTTAGCAGCAGCGGCCTCTTTCTGCTCTCTTTACAGCAGCTCTTTCATCTTTTATTCTTCTGAAATCGGCCTCTTCTTGCTTCTTGGCATCAAGTGCATTCTTTTTCAAATCCAAGTCCTTTCCTTTGACCTCATTATTCAGATTGAAATATGAATATTCATCAACATACACCACCTGCACTTGAGATCATAATCTTTGCAGATAACTTTGCCACACTATACAAATCCTTATAATCCAATACCGCCTCCTTCATTCCGACAAACACTTCAATATTATCCCCATCCTCCTCTCCATTTTTCATCAATATATCATCCAACCTTGTATCCAACTCTTCCAGTGTAGCAGGAGAAATTTTCCAATGTCGTCCTGGAGTAAAAACCACGATGGAATAATGCATTAATGATATCATATGCTAATGCCCGTGCAGATATTTGGGATGTAGCATAAAGATTGATTTGTTTTCGTAGATCATTTTGTTCCAAATCGAGAGTATTGTAGGAGGTGCCTCTCTTCTTTTCTTCGGTGGTGCGAATGTAGACGTCCATTTTAAGTGGGATGAGAGGACCGGGTGCTTTATAATCCAATCTACGTTGCAGAAGACTTGGTGGTGGTGATGGAGTGATCTTTTTCTTTGGTGACAGCGACTTATCCACTGGTTTGTGATATTGATGTGCCCTGGAGCAAGCAGTATCCTGTTTATAGAGACGATTGAATGTCGCAGTTAATTCCCTATCCGTTCGTATTGGGCTGTTTGTCAGCGGATGACACCCACCTACGCTATTGTTATCTAGGCTCGTCTTGTCATTATGGTGAGCCGCCGAAGAAAAAGTTTCTTGTTTCGCCAATCGATCAAATAATTCATCCTTCTGTTTCGGAGAACTAATTAACTTCTTTTTAATCCGATCCTGCGGCACAGGTGATCTTTGCATAGCTTTCAACTTGCGATCATTTTTTGTGGGCGTTAAAGTTGCCGTCTCCTGTTGTCGACGTTGTTCAATTTTCAAGCGGGTTTCTCTTTCTTCGGCATCACGTTGTTTAGATGCGACTGTTCCCTGTTGGGAGAGCCTGTCGAATATGGATGGCGACGATGAGGATGACGATGACGATGACGGCATGCTGTATCGGTGGTGCTGTTCGGCCGCGTTCCTATCTCTAGCTGGAAGTACAATAGTGATTGATCTACTGCTTGGGATGCTCACATGCTGGGCGGTGCGCGGTGCTTCTCATTTTTGTGTTCATTGGTTGATGTATTCTTGACACGAAAGATCCAAATCCATACAAATAAAGACTCCCATATCAATTAAGAAAAGATCCCTCCATGGATACTTAGTACAGCTTCTCAAGAGAAAGATCAAGCACTCAGTGTCTTTCTAAGTAAATGTAGGTCCAGTTACAAGGACACATATACCACCTTGATCTTTTATTCGTCCTTTTCTATCATTTTGAAGTTGAAGACCCACAAGCTGGTGCTTTGCGCTTGTGCTTGTTCTGATCTGTTGGCAGAGCACTGAGCGTTGTATTGAATTGTGAATGAGAGATCCACTCTGGCGCAATTTGCAGCCCACTGTACATATCTAGCAACGAACACAGGAGAGGCAACCCTACTATGGAGCACTTTATCTGTTACATATCTTATGAAACAGCGATGCGAGAAACTTGCATGTATTTCCCAATGGCGCAATCCACAGCCACATGGATGTCAAATGGCGACCGGACACGCGGACTGGGTTTGATGACGTGGCGAAGGTAAAAAGAACAAACCTGACCCCAATCCTCTTTCTGCTAAGTATACTAATGAAAACATTTAACACCCAAGTGCAAGTCTGGATCTCTTCTCGAGGTTACACTTCAAATTTGGACCCTGAAGATGTGATGTGAAGATCTCGAGAGAAATGTAATCTCGACAAGGTATTTGGTGTAAAGTATCCGTAAGGAACCGAGGGGATTGTATACATCCAACTGCTCAAGTTATGGACTATGAGTACTAATCCTGCTTGGAGAGTATTGAGTGAATGATTGTCAGTCAGAAACCTGTGTCTTTCGGTGTAAACTAGCCCGCCCTATCACTCATACTTTATTAGTTATCATAGCAAAGCAGGTCTGATACTATAGCCTATACCAAAAGGAAAGGGCTTTAAACCTCAAAGTGCCTCGTAGTTTAATTTACTCTACATTGAAGTGTAAATCAATCATCTCTTCTTTAACGTCGTTATCTTTGTCTCAACAAGTAGTCCGCACGCTTGAATTTGAGTGATTACATGAGCACAGCCACGGCCAAAGCAAAGGAAATAGCCAAGAACCCGATGAAGCTGATGCCTGATGAGCCACTCGCGCTTCCATCAGCACACAAAGTAAATTCGAATGAACCACAAACTAGCTACATCTGCATCTGGAGACCTTGTGGAGATCTTTTCATTGCATTTCGCTTGACACTGCTCTGCAGCAGTGATGCGCGTACTGGCACAGGTTGGCACAACTCCATTTGCTGGAGCTACAGCGGGAGCCACCACAGAAGATGCAGGGGCAGGGGTTAAGAACTAACACTTCGATCTTTGACCTTCAAGTTTGATTGTGTTATTTTTGTGGACCTGAGTTAGGCACTGTCTTCTCTCTCTCTCTCAATGTAGGCAGGAAGAAAATTGTACATAAATCGGAGCAGACCCGCTTCGTTTTCATGGCCAGTTCCAGAGACTGTCTTGAGAATTACCTTCACTATTCAGGTTGTTGTATATACGCATCACTCACTACAAACGTTCTCACCATTGCATTCGTGGCACTTTTCAAAACTTGTTTAGCATCAGGTGCGATAGGGTCATTTTCCACTTCCTGTCTCTCAATTAGGAACTCGCCAACATCTTTTAAGCAAGTCGACAATTGTTCATACACGCAATCGAGTACACCCACGCAGACGATTTTTCTCACTGGAACTCATCCCTTTTGCGAGTGCAATCGTTGATGCAGACTTTGTGAACATGCATTTCCTTTGTCGTGTGTATGATATACTTCAGCTCATTCGAATGCAAAGTTTGGTCTCTCCCAGATTCGTCCATACCAGGAAATAGATGCGCAAGACACAAGTACAGCACTCCATTCGAACTCCTACTGCAACTAACTCCCATCATCATTCTATCTACATGTACCATCAAGATGTACTAAAATCATATCAATAAAAAGAGCCTCTACTGAATCTTCCATCTCCTCCATCAGTTGCTGTTGTTGTTGTGCCATTCGTTGCAATAGTCCATATTGCCGCTGCTGCTGCTGCTGCTGCTTTACTATAAAGTTGTTGTTGTTCTCTGCTCCTACCCCATCATGATCTTTTCACCACCACCATCATTCCCAATGATGCTGCTGCTATCGCAATTGAAATTGTCAGCAACATCACAATCACCACTACAAACACAAGTCCCCATTCTCCAAGAATATATCCCAAACTTGGCACATATCTCCTCCATTTTGACGGAGACTCTCATCCATTCTTTTGGTGAGTATTCGGTGATTGCTAGGTCGGCGAATGTTAGTATGACGAAGACTTTGTATGGATTGTTGCTACTGCTGTTATTGCTGCTGCTGCCGTTGTTGCTGTTGGGGGTGCCACTACCGTTATTATAACTACTGCCACTTCCACCACCATTCAAAGCAACGTGACTCTTGATAAACCTAACCCAATTTGCAATCTGCACCTCTAACAAATCCAACTCTGCCCATTCTCCATTATTAGTATTACTCTTATTGGATGATGGTTGCGAATGATATGAAGCATGTGAGGTATTTGACGATGGTAATGGTATGGTTGTGATGTAGGTGATGGACATTGACAGGTTATTATGATGCCGTTGATTCGTTTTTAGTAGTGGTAGGAGTGGTGCCAGGTTTGCTAGATTATTATCGGCATTGTTGTGTTGTGTTTTGTGGAGTGTTTGTTGCTGTAGGTGATGATGTTATAGAAAATGTAGAGTTGACTGAATTTGAGGATGATAGTGTGTCCTCTGGAGAATTGCTATTATTACTGATGTTGTTGCTGTTGTTGCCCTTGATTGTTGATTATTGCAGATTGCGGCACATTAATATCCCAAACCTGTGCTCGAACACACGGTCGTTTCATCATCATCATCATGATGATGTGTATCCTGCATATTATGTTTCACTAGCTTCTTCTTCTTGAGTGCAATATCTTTTTTGTAATACTCCGCCAAAGGAAGTGGCCTCCACACTACTTGGACCAAGACTAGCACCCATGCACTCCCAAACGTTCCATTACTGGTAGCTGATGCATTGCACCAAGAACGCCACTACTGTTGTTGTTGGTGTGGTACTACTTCCATTGGTTTGATTGGCACTTTTCCGAATCAAGAATTTGTCCACAAGAGATGATTTTCCAGAAGAAGCGTCGCCGATGACACAGAGTTTTGACTAATTGGACTGGCTGGGGTGGCGGTTGGGATGGAGGAGGGGGTGGGGCGGGTAGAGAGAGGGCTGAGCCTGGGAGGACTCTTATTCTTGCTGCTGCTGCTGTGCCTTCCGTCATTGTTGATGGTAGATACAGCTTTTAAGTTTTTTTTTGCTGAACACAAGATGTGAATGAATTGAGATGAAGATCAATCAAGCCCCCAAAATGACTGAAGTTATCAAATAAATATTTTTTAACAGGGCTATATAATGTAGCGATTAAGTATGGAGCTCCCAGATTGGACCACCAAGGAGCTCCCTTGCTCGATTGCTCTATGAGAGCGCTTTTTGTCTGCTTT
>JAHBBA010000560.1:0-34330 GCA_018806925.1 Skeletonema costatum | reverse complement strand
GATGAAAGTTTCTTTTCATCCTGAAGAATGCTGTTTTGTAGCGAATCAGTGTAGATATTTCGCAAGCGTAGCGATGACTTAATTTTTAGATAAAGCACTGAGTCGCTGGTATTGCGACAAGTGCTGTGGGGAAATTATGCTGGGGTATGATAAAGTTCTGTCACAGATGATGTGTTGATTTCGTTAATCGGCAAGGTGCTAATGATATTGCGCTAGTTATTATTTTATTTTGGCAACTCTTTCAATAATTGGCAATTACGTTATTCACTTTTTGAGCAAACCTCATGAGCCAGTGACAACAAACTCACTACAGCAACATCACTTCGAAGGACTCTTGTCCCTAGGGTTATTTGCTGGAAGCCTTTGTCTCTGAACATGTCTAGCTCATACGGTTCTGTCCACCCACCTTCGGGCCCTACAGCAACCAAGAGTCGGCGAGGCTTGTCAGACTTTGGAAATTCTATATCAGTCATTCTCAGTGGTGCTGCCCAAACTCTCTGCCGTCGATATCCCTTCTCTGTGGATGCGCAATAACACGTACAACCTCATCTAGTGGGAATAACTCATCTAACTCGTCCTCTACGAATACTTTCAGTCTCTTCGTTACATGAACGTTGGGCAATCTAACATCGCCAGATTGAGCCAAGCCTTCCACAAGCAATCCTCTCAATACTTCAGGCTTGCGAAATATGTGGGACCCAAAATAGTCCTTTGGCACTTTCATTGCATTTGTTAGAATGAGTTGATCGACGCCAAGTTGAGATACCATGGGGAGTATCCGGGATAGCTGTAATGGTCTGGGCAGCGCAAGCAGCAGAGGACACTTTGGGAGTATCATCCATTCCCTCGTCACTACTTTGAGTGCTCAGATACGTTTTTGGAGGTTGGGGTATTGAAATGCATAGTGAGCCAGGAGGATCACCATTCTTTGTCGGTTCAGCCTTCTTTATTTTCCCCTCTGGTAGCCAAGTTATTGTTGCATCATCTGTAAGAAGACCAGCAAACTCGTCCTCCTCATCTGAAGGATTTATAACAGTTCCAGCGCGCAACGAGTCTCCATTGTGCAGCCCTAAGATCTTGGCAATGTGTATTGTTCGATAGTCATCTTTTGGGAGAGTCACTGTTGCCATCGGTGCTTCATCTACGCCACTCTCTTGTCTGCCACTAACTGATGTGTCGCTTTTATCAATCTCAGATGTATCGAACAGGATACGATTTAAGTGTAAAATACTTGCCCTATGAAAGCGGCCGAGTTGTCTGATATGGCAAAATGCCAGTGGTTGTATTCGAGTGGCTACAGTAATCGATGCTTGTAGCAACATTGTGATGATGCAAAGTAAGGTAGTGGACATCATCGGCGACAGCAGGAATGGATGGCGTGCAGAACCGGCTCTCCCGAAGAGGATAACAAATCAAATCTGATTGCGTTCTCGCCGCAAAGGCCCTTTAGTAGAACTGTGAAAATGATGGGGAGGAGGTATAACTTCGTTAGGATGTGGTGCATCTACCAGGAGATGTGTGTTAGTATAGGAGGCAGCAAGGAAAAGAGCGGGCAAAATATGGCGCGATCCATCACTTTCGTTCGGACTAAAATAATTCGATAAATCCCTTGGTCATAAAGCGATCGCTGCAACTGTAAAAGATGACAAACCCTTTCCTGGCTGGCTGTATCGATCCATTCCTACAGACGAGATGGATGGGTGCCACTTGGTATTTTAGGCATGCCAAAAAGAGATATCTTCAATCTTGCAACAACGTTCGTATAATATGCACGTCTCAAGTAGATTTCTATGGATGGAACAACTTCATACCTCATATATTTTATTGTCGTTTTCTCTATTCCTTTGCAGCAGCAACAATCTTCAGAGTATGAACGCAATTGTACCACCTACCAACTCTCTTATCGTACAACTTCAAATTAGGCACATCCAGAGTCCCTTCTCTCAACGGTACAAATCGAAGCTCTGCTTCAATACTGTGCTGACCTTTCACCTCGCCAAGTAATAAAGCTGCATCTACTGCTAGCAACTCATGATCCCGATGGTGTCTGGTAGTCCCATCGTCGTCTCCTGCTAATCCCCAAACACCAAAAGTATAGCCGTTTACCTCCGATACAACCGCTGTATTGAAGCTGCGATTGTCCTTTGAAGGAGATGTCGTATTTGATGGATGATCGCGATTGTGCAACATTGTTTTTGTGCGCAATATTTGAGACCCTCTTCTGCTTCTGCTTTCATCAGCCGGTCGTTCCCATTGCAATCCACTATTCCTCCCCTCGCCATCTTTCGCCATTAAAAGCATCAAATCCCTAGGTTCCATACTTAAGTTGAGGACTCGAAGCGACACAACAATTGGAGCACCAACGCAAACAGTTTCAAGCCCGCCTCGAAGATACATGTCCAGGCGAAACGCGTCACTATTTTCAACTCCTACCCGAGAGCTAGTCCATCGAGCATCAGCTGTCACCATAACTCGTTCTGTGTCATCATTGGTGGTCGTTGATGTTGGCGAAGTGCAGTTACCAATCATTGCATTAACAGTAACGGGACTATTGAATATACGACTTCGAACATCCTCTCCAGCATCTATTTGAATGACAGTGCTGTATGCTTCATGAGGCCCCAGCACTAATGGTAATTCAGGAGCCGAGCCAGGTAGAAATCCCCATCGGACACGCCTCGACATATCCACAACTGAGAGTTCTCCACCTTGCATACTTTTTCCATCTGAATTTCGCACGGTTGGAGCGGTTGGTCCATCCACAGATGAGTCGTCATTACCGTAGTTATCTTCGTCCCTTTGATCATAATTACTTTCCCACAAACGGCTCTGGCCAGGATGAAATGCAATGCCAGTGACAGTTACATTCTCCTTGTGCCAACGAGTGCAGTGTGCAACAGTAATTTCCACAAGAGTAGAACCACTCGCTGCACGTGCACCACTAACCTCACGAACAGTCAATTGCAATGGAGGCAGAAGTTTGACACTCGTTTGAACGGGATTTGTTCGCATTATCTTTGTCCCGTAATGCATGGCTGGTTCATTATTTCTCTTCTTTGACATTTTGGCAGCAGAAGAAGACACGCTAATACCCAAATCTAATCCTAGCAACCCAGCTGCAATTCCTACCCCTTCCTTTCCTCCCAACAGAGATGATTTGTTACTGCTATTTTTGTTGTTACCTCCTTCAGTATTATGGACCTTACTCTTTTGACGCAAGACAGCACACAATTCCAAATCTCCCTCTTCCAGCATCTCGCGGAGACGATCAATTTTGATTACACCATTACCTCGAACAGCAATTTCAATATCAAATAAAAGTGCTGTGATCGATGATTTTGGATCTTCTTCGGAAGCTCGTTGAATTGTGCAGTTGATGATGGTCACCCTCTCGACCGCCCAGTTACTGTTTGAATATTTATTATCACTAGTTGAAGAAGTAGCAGTGCATTCAAACGTAAATGCCGTGTCAATAAAAGAAGAAAAATGTGTCACACCTTCTTCCTTTCCTATGGTGGACAGTTCATCTCTCCAAGTTTCGCCATCCTTGCTTTCTTCATCGCTGCCACTTTGTGCCGGTTCCCCCCTTCATTATTGTTATTGTCAGATAATGCCGCCAAAGCTATCTTCACCGCCTCCGATTCCACTGGAGCAGGTTCGATACACCCACACTCTAACAAAGCATCGGCTCCACCACCATCTGAAAAATCCAATTGGGCTCTCACTTGAACACAAGCTCTACCAGAAGAGTCGCGGTAATACGCAGTTGTTTGTTTATCCTTCGTCGGCTTTTGTTGTTGGATATTATTTGTTGTGAGAGTGGCAGAGGAGAATGCCACGGAGGCAGGGTTTGAGTTGAGGAGAGTTGTAGATGTTGGTGCCATTATTGTGATCACAATAGGAGTAATATAAAGGAAGGATTTTTCTTCAACAGATGGCAGCTTTGGGGCAGAACTACTAGCTTCAATTCAAATATACCCTATCTATGTAGTCTTCTCTCTGTTGGTAATAGCTATGCTCAGGCTGTCTTCTATCTTTAATTATCTAGTTATTATTTATGATGATGAAGCAAAGCAGCATAAGTACAAACAATACCTACATATCAACAAGAGCAAGTTTGTCTTCCCGAGAACAGGGCTTTTAAGGTGGAACACAAGTAATTCTACATACTATTCCTAACGTGCAATCGCTATTTGGCCCTACGGGGATAAAGGGGCTATTGAAGTAGCTACTACTAATTCCGTTGTTGTTTGGCGATATTCAGTACCGCAATAAAAATCCTCCACTTCAGATCTCATTTTACACCCCGACCATGATGTCCTCCAGTACTATGGCCGCAGTTACCTACAACCATCCAATATACCAATTCCGCCGTGCTAAAGTGGACGCCATTATTATTGCCTATGCGTCGTAGGTGGCAATCGTTCGCCGCCGCTTCGGTTATTATACAATTATCGTCGCCATCAGTGGCATAAAATCTGCCATTTTCAACTCCTCGGAACCTACTACGGCCATTTTGAGGACGACACGTTTCAAGTGGGAGATCCTTCTTGCACATGATGGGTGTCTATTATGTATTAGACGTGTTAGGCTCCTTCAAAGCACCAATATCATTATTATATTGATAGTCAACCATATCAAATGCAAATGAAGATATTATTATTCCCCCAAAAGCGCACGCAACAATCTACCTTCTTCATGGACTAATAAACCAAATGGGCGTTGATTTATGACTAATCCCTACTGATAGTATAGTGGAAGACATTGGTACTCTATAGTAGAAGATAATATGGGTTGCATGAAGTTATTCCTTTTATGGAAAACTGTGGAAACAACTTACTGAATTCTCATATAAATAATGGTAGATAATATGCTGTTCTAATCGATCCATATTGCTGCAGTCGTTCCCAAGGTTAAATATTATCATCAAAATGATGTAATATCAATATTTTTCTCTATGATAGTGTTTATTATAATGATTTCGAGTTGATTGTTGCGGACGCGACGCCCGAGACGAATATTTGAATTAATTTTGTGTAGTGTTGGAGAGTGGTTATGCAGCATTTTACACCGCTCCAGTCAGTCAATCCTTCATCCATAATGATATTATAATGAAGTGGTAACGTGTGATGGCTTTGGTAATGGTTTGTGGTCCCTCCTCGTTGTAGTTTAGCCGATGATAGTTGTGCTTGTCTTTTTTCCGTTGACACGAGGTTCCACTGATGGCGATGGCATTATCGGGGGAGAGATCGGCCGCCAAGGCACAGGTACCTCCTAATATGTCTATACCATCGATTGGTGCGTCGTGGTGGCGTTGTAGGTGGCGTTCATGACCATAATACGAGACCAATGTCTCCTACATCGGTTGCATCGGAGTATTTCCGTTATTTCACGGGCATCGCGAGTATCTCCTTTAATATATCCGACCAAAGGGGAGTCGCTCCCAAAAGTTGTCGGCAATGCAATTTACTCGGGAAAAGGTCCGGGCACTCCCTCTTGGTAAGGTGTAGTTATTGAGCTACTACGCAGTCAACAGTGGTATAATGATGGTTGTTATTGTTGTGTTTTCGCCATGGCGGAAGCGTGGGCAGAAGGCTCTCTGGAGGTGTGGTGCGTGACTCGAATGAGGCAGAATATTGTTTGAAAACGCATGTACTAATTCCTATGTAGAGGCCCGAGGCAGATTTTGCTAGATAAACGGCATTTTTAGCTAGCGTTTTTTTACTTGTGTTCCACCTTAAAAAGCAACATAGGTTAACACTCTCTTTTGGAAGAAAAGGGGGCCAGAAAGATCGGGGACATTGTTTACAAGATTGAACTCACGTAAAGGTCATAGTGATTAATGATAGAATGGGTCATTTACTACATTTACATATGCTTGCAAACCTACGACAGATTTAGTCGCTTTTAAGAGGCTCCTAACGCTTCCACCTCACTAAAGTGGCAGAAAGCGGTTACCAGTAACGCATCCTCAAGAAGGGTTGGCCCGCATATTTTAGCCCGTTGTTGATTTGTATTATAACACAACTAATGCAGACAGTTTGTATGTAAGGGGGCTTATTTCGAGGCCCCCTAACTCTATCAGTACCGGTATATAAAGCGGTATCCAATGGCCTAGTCCTTACCGTGGTCTTACATTGCTTGCCTTTGTGAGTGAGAATTGGTACTAAATTTTTGATACTCCGTTGACAGCTCTACAGATTGCCGACGACGCCATCAAACCTTTTTTGAAGGAACGTTGAGACAGGAGCGGTCATCAGTGCAGGCAGATTCATCAGCATATCACAATACACGTAAGAGTAAGATGATGTGTCGAACTAATAACGACCTGGTCAATCAACAATACAAACTCTTAACGGCCGACTTATCACAAGTATGCAATGGTAGGTCTATGGTAGATGAGTTCGCCTCCTCCTCTCTATCAGCAACATATAAAGAAGACCAAGCTGATGTTAGGGATAAGAAGCCTCTATCTCTGTTCGATGCCTGCACCTACGCAGCTGTGAATAATAGACGAGATAGTGTTACCTCAAAGGATTTCTCTAAGCTAGATGCATCTAACGCATCCTCAATCACCGAAGGCTCCACCGTTGACAGCAGCGATCCGGCTGTTAGCCAACGAAGACCTGCAGGAACCTCTGTCCTCGATCAACACAACAGACGACCCTGCGAATCCAGCGAGATTGCCTCAAAGTTGGACGAATCAATCGCATCGTCAAGAACCGAAGACAAGTTGGATGAATCAAACGCATCCTCAAGAACCGAAGACTCCACCACTGACTGTAGAGATCCGGTTGTGAGCCAACGCAGACCTGCAAGACGACACAGCGAATCAAGTGTGGTTGCCTCACAGATGGACACATCAAACACATCGTTGATAACAAAAAAGGCACTATCGAGAGCCGGCAACACAATCCGTAGAAGGAGTCAACCACTTCATAAATGCCCCTCCTTGAATCAGGCTTTATCAAGTGCAATGAGGCCGCCAAAATATTCTTCAGCGAACACTAGCGGTTTCGACTCTAGTGCTAACAAGCCACCTCGGATGATGCGACGTAGCACCGTGGTACCATCAATGTCGTCATCATTCTCATCGCCATCGTCTTCCCACCCTACCTCAGCTGATCGATGGATAGCCAGCGGGGTAGTTTTTAGTACCAGTGTTGAAGTTTATTTGTTTCGAGCTGGATCATGACTCCATGCCCTGCTTCGGAAACGTAAATGTGATCTTATTCCCACCAATCCAGGTATTGTCGTACAAGATGTAGAGTAATATAATTTGTTTCTATTTCTAGCTTAAATGATAGAACTGCACTGCAGCACACTTGATATATGCTTTCTCCGACACCAAGTCTCTACAGGCAAAAATCATGATTGTGTTTCAATCACATCTCTCTCAAGATTGTGCATCCAGTAGCTTCTTTTACTTCGAATCATTCCTATTCACTGATGCTCCTGGTCATCAACAGTAAGGCACACAATGCAAGCAGAACTACCATCGTCAAGTAGGTGACATCTTTATGTGACAATATATTCGATATTGTTATATGTTCAAGTTTCGTCAAGGTAGAATAACGTGAAAATCTACTGAATGGGCCAATATCTAACGGTCTAAGTCTCGAGCCGCACAATAATTCGATCTCTACCTGATGACCACGGTACTGAAACGTCCAATGAAGTCCCATGCTTCGGAATCATCACAACTTTCCACAGATACGGTTTTGCACTTTTTGCACCTGATCCAGCGTTTGTTTCTGTCACTTTCTTCTGCGCTTGTGCGGGTCGACTCTTCATGATTGCAATCTTAAATGTTTCCTTAGTCTCATCTAACACAATGCACCTTTTAGACCCTAAATGGCGTCGAGATGGGCAAGCCACAATCGTAGCTGCCATTCCAACATGTTCAGATGTGGCTAGTATTGTAGCAATTTCTTTTCGAGCTTCTAATGATATTGATGCAGCAGCTCTGCTCTTCTTTTTGAGTGGAGATAGAATTTGTTGTATGTAATTGATCCACATTTGATGCAAAGTTTCCACAATGTTGCCAACTTTCTCGTCCAACTCTTCTGATGTAGGAATGGTTGCAGATTCACTAGATTGGGTTTCCTCCATGACTTTTTTCATTGCTTTCTTTCGTTGTCTGTGCGATTTGCATCCAAATACTCCATTGCCACCTACTCGTTTCCTTATCCTCTTACCTCCCGACTTAGCATCGCCACCTGAAGACGTTGTTGCTGGCGTATAGCTATGTATTCCACCACCAACTAATACCAAACTACGATTCGATAACTTGTTCTCCATAGTACTCCTCATTGCCTTGTCTACACGACCGCCGTCTCCGGTACCATATCTGCCAATGGACCCTCCGAGCCCTCTATACACATGACATTCCTGTGGATGAGATGTTTTGAGATTGTTCCCCATGGAAGTTAAGAATGTAACGAGCGATGACTCACGTAGAGAGGCCGAGGTTTGAAGTGAGAGGGAATGTCTGCTTTTCTTTTTGCTTTGGGTTTGATTACTATTATTTGATGGGTGATTATTATCGGCGTGTAGTGATGATAGAGGCGTGTAGAGCGCATCGTTCGAAAGAGAGGCGACGCCGCCACTCTCTGAGCCACCACCTTTGGACGACGGTGTTGGTGATGTTGATCGAGATGACATGGTTCTGCTCTTATTGCTTGCCACCGACATCTACAACCCACCACCCACCATAATGAGAGGAGGATAGAGGGAGAGAACGTGCACCTACATAGGAATTAGTACATAAAATACCTCGAGCTCTCGCTCGCTCGCTCACCATTCTCCTCCCAAGATTTTATATCGGAACCATGAGCAAAACACCTCTACCAGCATCCGCAAGCGACATTAATCCATCAGATATCCGGAAGGATCCTCTGTCATTAGATGAGCTACGCAAAATAAAATCATTGATTGAAGTTGCAAAAGTTAGTGGTGCATCGAAACAAGCAACATCATGTCAACCACTCACAGGACGACGAGTCATGGTACCCATCACATCCAAAGCATTTTTCGAAGGAGTACTTCAACCACCAATAAAAGACTCTGGTTCATCTTCTAGTGTCACTGCTGCTGAGGAACAAATTGTTGTCAATGTCGGAGGCGGACAGTTAAAGGAGATGACCCGTGTACAGGCATGTGTATATCTTGATAAACAACTTGATGTACTCGATAAATCCAATTCAAGCAAAACAAAAAAGACGAACGCAAAGAGTACTGCGTTGAAAAAGGGATTTCTTAATAATACAAAGAGTACAGCCAGTGATAAGAAGCCTGCGAGTTCGCAAAACAAGGCAACGATCAGTAAGGAAATATTGTCATCAGAAGAAGCCATGTTTCCTCTGATGGAAATTAGAGAAGAATGTGACGTACGAGGTAACATTGTCAACGCGGAAGTTATAAATATGTCAAATACAATGAAGCGAATAGATGATAGATTGAAGAATGAAGGAGATATTGCTGAAGCTGGTGAGGGAGCAGAGATTGGAAAGTTGCTCGCCGATACACTCAAAGAAAGTGAAGCCGATATAACAACAGGACTTGACAAGATTAAGTTGAAGGAAGAGCAAGCAGACAACAACGTTGAAGCAACACAAGAAACTCCAGTCAGTAATGAAGACTACGAAGCAATACTCCAACGGCTAGAAGAGTTGGAACGTTTGGAAGAAGAGGATACAAAATCAAAGAAGGTAAACAAAACTAGTTCCAAACGTTTGCAGAGTGGTGGATGGTCCAAGGGCTTCTTGAACGCAAACAATAAGAGCACCAAGAAGGCGCAGAAAGAAAAACATGTCAAAGCAGACGCAAACGCGAAAACTATACCATCCACACGATCAACCATGACTTCTGCAGAAACACAAGTGAAAAATAATACGAGGGTTTCTTTCTCGAGCAAAAATGAAGTCAAAGAAATCCCACGCATTGGCCTGAATAAGGTTCCACAAAGACCTATTCCTGCTACCACTAGTGCTGCTACCGCTGCAGATGCTACCTTGGATTCTTCGTCGGATTTGGACCCATTCACACCTAGATCAACAGTTCCCTTTGAAGATAACGTCTTTCGAGGAGTTGTCATGGAAAGGACTTCTCCCATAGTAAAAGCAAATGATGATCAAACAGCGCAGGGTGCCGGGGAGAGGAAGAAATTATCCAGATTTGCACAGCAGCGACTGCAGAGGGGGTAGAAAACCACATGGAGCTTGTTTTCCCTGACCTCGAACGAACCATGATGATGACATCCTGCATCCCACGGTAAATAAACACAGCTTAAATTGTATTGGTACGGAAGCCCATGGTGGTGAGATATGTATTCATAGAGGTATTTAAGCTAAGGAAAATGGTGCATTTAAGTAGATATTATGATGTCGTCGTTAAGTACCTACTTATTGAAGGCTATGTGCTTTATGTAGCTTGGATTTGGTGTTGGAGGACAGATCATTTCCGACTTGAACGAAAGAGCACGTGTCCCCAAGACAAACCTTGAACTTCCGGAAGATATTTAAAAAGAATCTTTTGGAACCATCTCGAACTTCCTCAGGATCCAAGATAGGTGGGTAAAAACTTATTATATACTAATTCCTACGTGAAGTCAATCAAATCTTTGAACCATCTGGGTGGATCCAAGATTGGAAGGTGAATCTTAAAATATATACTAATTCCTAGCGATATATTATCTTTCTTCTTCAGTGCGTACGTGCGACCCTTGCTTTACCATGTCCCATAATCTTAAAACCCTACATCATCGACATCATGGCGCAAACAACTTCCTCTGTTGCTCTCTTCTACACCTTGGTGGCATGCCTCAAAGTGGCTACTGTCACCGCTGTTAAAACAATTACACTTGGGCAGGTGCGTTATTCGGAAAAGATTCCGCTGATGAAATGTCGGATTTGCCAACGTGACTGCTTGCTATCACGCTTACAATACATATAATATGTTTTACTAATCCTAATGCTTCTTCGTTACATCCACAGGACATTGACTATCCTCCGTACGCCTTTCAAACTGCCGACGGGGAACTTGCTGGCTTCGGTAAGGACTTCGCCGATGGGATGTCAGCTATGTGCGAAGACATCGATATTAAGGTGGTGAAGGAGAGCTGGGCAAATTGCTGGAGCTCTGAAGGAGGTGGAAGATTGGGTGCGAAACTGGCTAATGCTAGTGACACTTCGCTTGATGGATGTATGACTTACACACATGGACAAGGAGTGCGAGACACTTTTGCTGATTTCACCGATGCAATGCTCAATGACAACAAAGCGGCAGGTCTGCTAACGTTGTTAGACAGTGACGGGAAGCCTAAAGTAACAGGGCTCAGTGATCTTTCTGGCAAGACGTTGATTGACGTAGGCGGCTGGGCCCCAACGTCTGATGGACTCAGCATTGTCACCAACAAGTGCACCAGTGAAAAGTACTCTCCAGATTACGAAGTCGTTGTTGCAAACGGAGACATTGCGAACGATGTAGCAATGCAAATGCTTCGTGATGGCGAGGGAGACGCAATTTTCATTTACGCTGATCAAGTGAGTTTCCCTTACCGCTTTTAATTATTGTGCTCTTGATATGTGTCGCTAACTAACCCTAACCATTCCAAACAATTGCACACCTTACAGGTAGAAGAGTATTCTGCTTGCCCAGCTGGTTCCACTTGGAATTGTACACTATGGGAGGGTTTTGGAACTGAAGTAGCGTATGTTCAGACTGGACAATTCGGCCATGCAATGAACGGTACGACTCTCTCTTTATCTAGAAAGGGAAGTGGGATTCGAGAGTTGCTTCGTCCATGCATGCAATCCTTCATGTTAACAAAGGAATACTACGACATTTGTGTCAAACATGATCTCGCTGGTGTTTGTTATGCGAATGAATTCTTTGGGGATGATGCTACGGTTGGTGGAAAATACGACCTACCCACGAACAAGCAGACTGGAGATTGTTCTGATGGATACTGCCCTTGCCCTGTGACATCTGATGATTCACCTCCTGTTGCAGGCGCTCCTCTTGAAACGGATCCAATCGCTCCTCTTGAAACGGATCCAACCAGTGGAAGTACCACTGTCTTGGTAGGAACGTCTCTGTTGATGACATCTTCCATTATGTGGCTCTCTGCCAGCCTCATGTAAATGGGCCTAACCAAGTATTGTACAGAATGACACCAACATTTTGAACCAGCAGGTGTAAGTTTAACAATTAAATGACAATGTTTAGTCATTTCTTTCTACAGGCCATACAATTGGGACAAGAGCATGTCGAAAAGAGGTTCTTGGTTCAACCTGGGTGACCCACGGTCTGTAGCTCCATACATCTTCCATGTCGCCTTTTGTTTGTTGATTGTTCTCCAAAAGTGCATCTGCCCTCACCTCCGCGTTTCCATCAACAAAGGTGACTGAGAAAGCATACCTATCTTCTCCTTCTTCCACAAATTCAGCTCCATCGGCACTGTGCAGTGTCCATCCATTATGGACAGTGACGTCACCTACTGACATTGGCATGTGATGAGCTATGCTTCCACTTCCATACCTCTGCTCCAAACGTTCATATTCTTTGCCTTCTGCGCCATTCCAGTAAGGGAGAGCAAACTGGGAACGTCAATCAAATCAAAAGTTGATGATGCATGAAAAAAGTGAGTAACAGTGATTACAAGCCAAAATGAGACATACTTAAGATATGAAACAACTTACATCTGAGTGACTGTAATTGACAAACAGTAGGCCAGTGCCTCCATTCTCTGGTGTTGGAACTTTCTGCAGTGGTATCCAAAATGTGATCATTTTCGACGTATCAAAAGGGGCCATTCTACTATCACTATGCCACGGTGTCCAGCCATCACCAGCTCGTTTGTGAAACAGAGAGTCTTGATATAGTCTTCACCGTTGGTGAGTCCATGAGAATAGATGCAGCTTGTGCCAAATAAGGAGATAGACAAAGCTGTCTCACAGTAGGTGCATTGGAATCTTTGGCTCTCCACGTATTGAAAAATTGTAAGAAAGGCAAATCTCCATTTGCCATTCCTAAACTCTCTAACATGTCTTGGCAAGCTTCAATATCCTCAAGTCCATTTGCAATTGATTGTGAGTTTTGACGGTAATATTCATCGGCACTATCTGCAAGTTGGACTTCTACCTTTTGTTTCCACGCAGCAAGTGTCTGAGAATTTGCATAGGGGACTATTTCTGACTTCAGCTGTTCTATCGTTTGCTGCGGGATGAATGAACGTAGTACTGTGTGGCCATTTCTTGAGTAGTCTAGTTGTTGTTGAAGAGATATCGACGGTGATTCGAGATTGCTCATGGCAGGCAAGCTTTCTGTGGTCTTTACTTGTGGTGCTTGTTGTTTATCATTACTTTGATTGCTCACTTTGTTTGATTTAGATGATTTCACTTGCACTGGTTGCAAGCCGATACCTCGAACGAGATCATCAATCTCAGATTTTCGAAGGCGCTTGTTGTTGAATTTAGGATTTGCTTTCTTCGAGCTCTTATTGATCCGTCTATCTAGCCCACTGTCGGATGAGCGAGTCGAAGATAGAATGGTGTTGTGTTGATGGATACGATTTGCATTCGTGACGAAGCAAGTCGATCGATGCCATTTCGGTGTGCCATCATATCGCGTCGGCGGCATCGCTGAAGACGGCTCTGCCAGTGAGGCAAAGATGAATATAGCTACTTGTTTAGTTCTGCTAGGCATGGTGTAGGTGTGTTTGGTTTTCAGACAATTGTGGCTGCAGATGACATCATGGCATCTTTGATCTTTGGCAACATCAATCAAAGTCAAAAAGCCGAAGTGTGTGGTGGACAGATCTCGAGATTTTAGGAGGCATTGGTTTCAGCCCCCTCTTCTATCAACGCTTCTTCTAGTACTTTAATGATTGAAAGCTAGTGATATGCATGTTAGAGGGGGCAACGGGCAATATTATTCGGGTAAGGCCCCCATTTCCAGCCATTTGCTCTCAGCTGTCGTCAGGAAATTAGTGGTAGTTTGAATGGATAAAGATATCATAACGCTGTAATAGTGCATACTAACGCATAGTCCACGTCACCACCATGATTAGGAGATCATCATCAGCGGCTCTTCGGCGGGTGCTTCGCTCGACGAGAGTGAGTACTAATATTTCTAAACATCATCTCTCTACCGCCGCTGCCGCCGACACAAACTTCCCATCATATCTTCTCGAGAGTCCCACAACCGAAATCACTCAATTTCCAAGCGGGCTACGAGTTGCCTCAGAGACTATGCTAGGTGCCAACACGGCCACCGTCGGTGTTTGGATCGATGCTGGCTCTCGATACGAAACGATACATAACAATGGCGCTGCTCACTTTTTGGAACACATGGCATTCAAGGGAACGCCCAGACGAACTCAATACAATTTAGAAGTGGAAATTGAAAACATGGGTGGGCATTTGAATGCGTATACGTCTCGTGAGCAGACTGTGTATTTTGCCAAGGTTTTTGAGAAAGATGTGCCGCGAGCGATGGATATATTGGCGGATATATTGCTGCGTTCGAGGTTGGATCCAGGGGCAGTTGAGAGGGAACGAGATGTTATTTTGAGAGAGATGAAAGAAGTTAATAAACAAAACGAAGAGTTGGTATTGGATCATTTGCATGCAACTGCGTTTGATGGTTCGGGGTTGGGGAGGACGATTCTTGGACCAGAACAGAACATTAGGACGCTCACGAGAGATGATTTGCGTGAGTACATTGATACGCATTACTTGGCCCCACAGATGGTTATTGCGGGTGCTGGAGCGGTCGACCACTCTCATTTGTGTGAGTTGGCTGATTACTATTTTGGAAACTTAAAGTCGGAGCTGAATGAGGAGCAGAAAAACAGTGATGCTGTATGTTTGGATACAGGTAAATTTGTGGGGGGAGATGTTAGGATTCATTTCAATTCCGATCCTATTGCATCGTTTGCTCTAGCGTATGAGGGTGCATCTTGGACATCTGAGTATGCGTACCCTCTAATGATCCTTCAAACAATCATTGGTTCATTTGACCGTGCAGTTGGTAAGAATCCAACGTCTCAGCTCTGTTACGATGTTGCTGCTAATGAATTGGCCAATTCTATCAGCACATTCAACACATGCTACAAAGACACTGGACTGTTTGGACTCTACGCAGTTGCCGAGAGAGAAAAGGTGCCAGCTTTAGCTGCATGTATTACAAAAAATATTGCTCAACTAGCTCATCATATTAGTGAAGAGGATGTAGAGCGAGCAAAGATTTCTTTGAAAGCCACCATGTTGATGGGATTGGATGGAAATACAAACGTGTGTGAAGATATTGGAAGGCAGCTGCTCACATACGGAAGGCGGATAACTCCCGTTGAAATATTTCAACGAATTGAAGAGATGACGGTAGATGATGTGAAGGCTGCAGCTCACAAAGTGTTTTATGATAAAGATCACGCAATGGCAGCTGTGGGAGGGATTGAAGGGATGCCTTCATATGAGTGGTTGAGAAATAATAGTTTCTAATAAACTGATATTCTAGAGAGTTACTTCAAAAGATAACATCGAATTAATTGCAAACAAGATAAATCAAAGATACCCCTTTGGTCTGTTGGCAACTTGAGGCTTGTTACGAATCCAATTCGCGACAACCTCGGACAAAAGCTGGCTTCCTCCTCCACAAATAATATCGACAGGTAAAACGTAGGGATGATCTCCTTTCATTGCTTGGTCGATCCAAGTGGGCAAGCTTTTCTCCAGCAACTCCAACGCATGCTGCTTTGTCATGCCGTGCAGGTCAAGAATTATCTTGTCGCTTCGAGAAGATAGCTTCTTGCGGCGTTGCTTGGATGTCTTGAATATATTGGACACTTCCCCGCTGACAAGCACTGGATAGGCAGTCTTACCCGCCTTAGCAGCCGAGTGCTCGACAAAAGACATGTTGTTACGCAAGTTTTCTTTCTCCACTGAAGCTTGCTGTTGCTGTAGAGTTTCTTCTTCTTGGGCGGAGTCCTGTGGAGCGAAAGAGAAGTGATCTGCTGTCTGATAGGCTTGAGTTTAGGTAACATTTCATCCAGGACAGCATTCATCGCTTTCGAGTGCGCTTGCTTTTTGCACATATTCAGCTGGCTCTGGCCTTGCATTGACTGGTGGTTGAACTGCTGGTTGCTTCTTCTTCTTGTCCTTGCTTGTCCAGTCTTCTTGGTGCTCTTCTTCGGTGGCGTGTCGATCTTCGGTGGTGATTCCGGATAGGCCGGGCCGTACTGTGGAGGAGAGTTCATGCATGCAACACAGAAATCCACCCTCGTCGATACCTAGCTCTCCCAGTGTCTTCTTACCAGAAGTTGCGAGGTAGTAAGAAGTCTCATCGTTGACTTTGATGTAGGGGACGACGCTTTTCAAGTAGCGGTTGAGGAGTTTCTTTGGAGATGAAAACAAGCAGGATCTCCAGGATTCATCTTCGTTGTCAATGAGCCCATAATACACGCACAACAAGTACAGCCAATTTAGAGGAGTATCGGGGTACACGATGATCTTTATTTTTGACCTTTGCTCGTCATATGTAACTTGAATCGATAGAGAAATCATGTGATGACATTTAACAGAATCAAGAGTATATGACTTCTGAAGCGGAAACGGAAAGCGGTCGACTTTCGACATGTCACCAATGTTTGTGTACATAAGCAGCTCTTGTTTGTCTGGGTATAATGTAATGAAGTAATTTCTCATTGCTTCCAGATAATGGACCATGTCTGCGATTTTGCGTAGGATCCCAAACTTCATGAACACGTCTTTTGCGATATCACATATGAACACGGCATGGATAACATATGCACGTCCACGAGCCAAATACTCGCCCACAACCGCGGCATAGAAAAGCATGAACGTTGACTCCTTCGGTTTCCTTTGTAGGAACAGATCACATGCACGTTGGTCGCATGCAACAATAAAATCATCGAGACGCCAATTAAATGTTTTGTCCTCGACTAACAACTTGTCGACGAATCCAATGAAGATTATCACATCCTTGATTTTGTCACTACTCACAACAGAGAGCATAAGCTCCTCCGTACCTGCAGGGAAACGACTCCAATCCAAATCATCTGCCATGGTTAATCAATATGGTAGCAGCGTCTTCGTAATGTTGGGACGATCCTTGGTTTGTGCTTGGCGAGATGGTACCCATAGTTACTCGGTGATGCGCCCAGCTCCTGAGTCGTACTTACGGGTATTTGGCCTCGCCTCGATCTCGATGAGCGAGGCGGTCAAGGAACGAGTTGTCATTCATACTTCGATACAGCGTAAAAGCTACCGAGCAATATTATCCGACCATCCTTCCGCAGCAGTGAAAAGCGCAAGGCGAAAGCCCTTAGACAGACACTTGGCGAAGTGCTCTCTGGGACTCACTCTCCCTTCACCTTCAGCCCGGGTGTCTACACAGGCTCGATCTCAACGAGCGTTGTTAAACGGTACCTTAAAAATGATGAACGAAACTCCGTGGAGCCACCCGAATCAAACAAGACGGAGGGTACTCCATTGTTTGCTTCGCAGCACAACACATTCTCAATTGCTGCAGCCGGAAGATCTCACGACTCTAATATTAATGTGGGGCTCTTCGGTTATTCGTGCAACGATGATTCGTCGGTAGCCTCTCCCCTTCGCCGCATCAATGGAGGAGGAAACACCTTGAATCAGGCGCTACCGTTCCCGTCGTCTACTACGTTTCACGGCGGCACCGCCGAAGAGAAGCTCCACAATGTAAAGAAGCGGCTAAAATACACTCCCGATGTGTTGCAGTCGATGTGTGACTCTGATGTGGATGTATCTACTCTTCTAGGCACACAGTCAGAGACGGGCTCGCCCAAGATTCTGTCTTCCTCATCTTATGATGGCCATTGCGGCAGCAGCGTCCACTCGGAGACTGGGACTGTCCACGAAGATTGGATCATCGAAGAAGAGGAAGAGAAAGTGAAAGGCAGTTGCTCTCCTTTTGTAAAAGAAGGAAGCAGTGGAATCGATGCCTTCGAAACATCGTTCACTCTTGCCTCGCCTGAATCAAGCGATCCTACAAATTTGGAGCAATCTAAATGATCTTCTCTCTTGCTTAAGTGTACACCTGATACAGAGAGAAGAGAGAGTCATGTTATAGAAGTATCTAAGATATTCTTTATCGTCATACATCTCTAGTATTCGTTGTTGATTGCTTTCTAATGCGTTTGTATATTATGTCCATTCAATTTGTTTTCCCATCCCACCCGATCGGCTGACACTGTCGAATCACTTCGTCTGTAGAGGCCAGGTTTGTAGATTGTTGTTTGATCTCAAAACAAATCTATTCATCATTCCACAAGCCGTCTTCATCTGAATCACCTGTCATGGAAATGCTCTGTGGACTTACAAATGATTTCGGAGCTACGATTGACATGTCTCCAACAATCACCATGACGTCATCACACGAAGAAGAGGAAGTAGCGGTGTCTGTTCCTTCTTCATTCATCAAATTGTGGATCTGGAGACGCTTCACCAAAGATGGAAAGTACTTCGATGCAACGTACATTGCCTTATCACCCTCCATTAGCGTCTTGGGTTCGAATTTGACTCCATTCTCATCCATCGGGAGCGATGCTGCAGCCGATGACAATGAATATGGATCAGTAGAGAGACGCATCATATCGCCACCAGTCCACTCAACATTATCAATTACCCATCGAAGCTTGTTGCTATTGGTGTTGGATGCTACTGTGTTGCTGCTGCTGATGGCCTTGACAACCGATAGTGATTAGTAGGCTTGTTACGAATAATTGTCAGATCGAGCTCACGATATCCCCCACAATCATCAAGTAAACATTCATCCTCAATGGCATTTTGTACTGCCAACAATCCCCATGAAGATGTTGTTGAAGATGATGCGGAAAGAAGTTGTTGCTGACCTGAAGATACCACCGATGTTGGTGAGGCTCTACTGCCGTCGTTATTGTTATTACCACCATTGTTTGATGATAGACCAATCGATGGGAAGAACCGTCCCTGAAACCAAGGTTTGTTATCATCTCCGCCATTATTGCCCTCCTCATCTTTGTTATTGCTGTCGGCTGCACGCGGATCATGAAGGAAGAAGATAGCCTTGCCCTCTACACAAAGCAAAGGCTCGCCATTATTATTTGTGTTTTGGATTCGACGTCGCTTGTTGCGTGGCCTACGAACGTGACATGCCGATAACTGTGTCCATCCCAAGAAGGGATTCAATGACGGTGGGATCCCATTGTTTTTGTTGTCGTCGCTACTGCTGGCGGTAGAAGGAGATGGATTGATATTTGGCACGGCGTTATCATTTGGTGCAGAGCGCTTTGGGTTGCGTGAGATCCAGGGGTTGCCTTCGTCCGTCATGATAGATGAGCACAAAAAATAATAGCAATGGAACACAGAGAACAAGCAAGTGACGTCGATCGAGATATGTTTACTCCACTATCGTTTTACAAGCATCAATGCCCTACCGCCCACAGCATGCACAGCAGAGATAGATAGTAGATAGTGGCATTTTTGGGACCCAACTTGGCTGCTTGTGTTGCGCGATAAATGAGCGAGTTTTGGCGCCACATAACATATCACCCACCTCTTTTGCGGCCATGCAAGAGTTTGCTACGCTTTAGTGCATCCGCATCATCGGGTAAACATTGCTTACGCACCTAGAGGCCAAGCCAGTAAAGGGTTAAAGGGGTCTTCATACGTCGAGGGCAGAATCAAACCGTGCTGCAATTCCATCACAACAGCCTGGCGACTTCGAAGATGATCGTCAATCAAATCTTTGATAAATGCGTTCATGACTTGGAGATCAATGGCGGCTACGCTCTCCTCCCATTGTCTGAACTACAATCCTCGTCAAATAACGCCATATCTAATGCATTTGACACCGCCCGATGCGCCTTTGATGACATTGAATGTGGCGATGATTGTAGTGGCGATGGCGCATTAATGCCTTTGATTGATCCATCTTCTGACTCTGGCGGCTGGACAGGTTATCACAAAGCATCACATCTCAATGGTAGATACAATCAGCATCGGCAGGGTTTCGTATTCAGTAATGGTGAATTCTTCAACCTGCATTCAAATGTTGACTTTGAGAGTGATATGAAGCAGTTCTTTCATTTTTCCCATGATGTTGTTGCAAGTGGAGTTTTGAGAGCCATTGAGAGGAGACTGGAGCTACCTGATTGCTACTTTGACAACGAGTTGGGGCCCACCGATAACTCAAGCCAATGGCATTTGAAACAATATCAAGTTGATGAATTGGATGAGCACAGTAACGACACACCACCGTTATCACAGCAGCATGATCAGAAAGTTCTTCTACCTATGCACACGGATCCATCGTTGATATCAGTAGTTATCATCGATAGTCCTGGAGTGAACAAAGGTGGAAAAGGCCTTGAGGTCTTTCAAGCTAACAGCTCCGAAGACGCAGTACCAAATGACTGTAAAATCAAACATAGCCGCGGTATATGGAAAGCCATTCCACACCACGGTCGTGACGTCGCAATAATCTTTGTTGGGTCTGTTCTATCATATCTTACAAAAGGGCAAGTGTTTTCTGCAATGAAGCACCGAGTGGTAGATGATTGCAAAGATGATATCAATGACCGTATGGCGGCAACATTGTTTGTTAGGCCTCAACCTGGTGCTTACATGAAAACACTCCCATCGAAATATATTGAGCACGGGGGTGCTTCGTCAACAAAACTTCCTCCAACATTTCGTGTTTGGAATGCAAGAGTTGCTAAGAACTATATGAAGAAGAAAAAGAAACAGAAGGGGTGATTTAGCATTATGTATAACTTGACAACCTCAAAGAAAAACAGAGAGGAGGAGCACCAACAATAGATGTTCTGCATGCCTTATGATGGCGGCAGTATTGGATGGCAGTCTCGGATTTTCACCAAATGTAGCGTTCCAAGTTGATTCACTGCAAGCTGGCTGGCAGTGGCACACTTTCTCGGCTGAACATGATCCCGTTGCGCAGTCGAGACCAGATTCGCATCGTTGACCAACACCAAGCCTTCCACCGAAATTCATGTAATCTACAATATCGTGAACATCGCCAATATTCACCCAATCTACAGCAACAAAATTTGGCTTTCGCCCCAGCCCACTTTCAGCTATGCACAGCATCATTCTTGGGAACAAAGTACCCCATCCATTATCGCCACCACCAATACGAGTAGGGTTCACACGGCGCAGTGATTCTATTCCTGTCGAGCAACAAAAATGATTCAGTGTAAAAAGGCGTGTCCATGTCTTGTCAAATCCAGCAATATATGGCATTGACCAGGGTACATGCAAATCAGCAATACTATAACGTGGACTGCAGCTATCGAGACTTCCCTGCCAGTGATTCTCCATGGTAACATTGTAACGATAATGTATGCCCATATCATTTGAAGCCACGACGGAGTTGTCTACGAGTATGAGTACTCGTTGATCTGCTTCTCTCATCTGTGCAATGGTAGGCCACTCAGTGTGATTTTCCCAATGCTTGTCATTTACTCTAAATATTCGTCTTTCCAAGTCTGGAATCTGTTCACGCTCTCCTCCCATTGTCTGAACTACAATCCTCGTCAAATAACGCCATATCTAATGCATTTGACACCGCCCGATGCGCCTTTGATGACATTGAATGTGGCGATGATTGTAGTGGCGATGGCGCATTAATGCCTTTGATTGATCCATCTTCTGACTCTGGCGGCTGGACCGGCTATCACAAAGCATCACATCTCAATGGTAGATACAATCAGCATCGGCAGGGTTTCGTATTCAGTAATGGTGAATTCTTCAACCTGCATTCAAATGTTGACTTTGAGAGTGATATGAAGCAGTTCTTTCATTTTTCCCATGATGTTGTTGCAAGTGGAGTTTTGAAAGCCATTGAGAGGAGACTGGAGCTACCTGATTGCTACTTTGACAACGAGTTGGGGCCCACCGATAACTCAAGCCAATGGCATTTGAAACAATATCAAGTTGATGAATTGGATGAGCACAGTAACGACACACCACCGTTATCACAGCAGCATGATCAGAAAGTTCTTCTACCTATGCACACGGATCCATCGTTGATATCAGTAGTTATCATCGATAGTCCTGGAGTGAACAAAGGTGGAAAAGGCCTTGAGGTCTTTCAAGCTAACAGCTCCGAAGACGCAGTACCAAATGACTGTAAAATCAAACATAGCCGCGGTATATGGAAAGCCATTCCACACCACGGTCGTGACGTCGCAATA
This sequence comes from Skeletonema costatum, assembly GCA_018806925.1. Taxonomy (NCBI): domain Eukaryota; phylum Bacillariophyta; class Thalassiosirophyceae; order Thalassiosirales; family Thalassiosiraceae; genus Skeletonema; species Skeletonema costatum. Next base: position 12,081 of record JAHBBA010000560.1, on the reverse strand, counting down.
ATCTTTGTTGGGTCTGTTCTATCATATCTTACAAAAGGGCAAGTGTTTTCTGCAATGAAGCACCGAGTGGTAGATGATTGCAAAGATGATATCAATGACCGTATGGCGGCAACATTGTTTGTTAGGCCTCAACCTGGTGCTTACATGAAAACACTCCCATCGAAATATATTGAGCACGGGGGTGCTTCGTCAACAAAACTTCCTCCAACATTTCGTGTTTGGAATGCAAGAGTTGCTAAGAACTATATGAAGAAGAAAAAGAAACAGAAGGGGTGATTTAGCATTATGTATAACTTGACAACCTCAAAGAAAAACAGAGAGGAGGAGAAGGCACCAACAATAGATGTTCTGCATGCCTTATGATGGCGGCAGTATTGGATGGCAGTCTCGGATTTTCACCAAATGTAGCGTTCCAAGTTGATTCACTGCAAGCTGGCTGGCAGTGGCACACTTTCTCGGCTGAACATGATCCCGTTGCGCAGTCGAGACCAGATTCGCATCGTTGACCAACACCAAGCCTTCCACCGAAATTCATGTAATCTACAATATCGTGAACATCGCCAATATTCACCCAATCTACAGCAACAAAATTTGGCTTTCGCCCCAGCCCACTTTCAGCTATGCACAGCATCATTCTTGGGAACAAAGTACCCCATCCATTATCGCCACCACCAATACGAGTAGGGTTCACACGGCGCAGTGATTCTATTCCTGTCGAGCAACAAAAATGATTCAGTGTAAAAAGGCGTGTCCATGTCTTGTCAAATCCAGCAATATATGGCATTGACCAGGGTACATGCAAATCAGCAATACTATAACGTGGACTGCAGCTATCGAGACTTCCCTGCCAGTGATTCTCCATGGTAACATTGTAACGATAATGTATGCCCATATCATTTGAAGCCACGACGGAGTTGTCTACGAGTATGAGTACTCGTTGATCTGCTTCTCTCATCTGTGCAATGGTAGGCCACTCAGTGTGATTTTCCCAATGCTTGTCATTTACTCTAAATATTCGTCTTTCCAAGTCTGGAATCTGTTCAAGAAGGTCTCTCAGCGCCCTTCGTATCAGCTCAGCATCTCCTCTTGTTTCGAAATCAATTGTAATGACGCATTGCTCGTCTTGATTCAAAAAGGGTATGATTTCTCTCAGTATTAAATCTCTAAGCAAACTAAACTCGACAAATCCGTGCACACACTGCAGCGATCCGTTCCGGAATTCGATATCGAGCATCAGCCCGCGAACTCCCCGAGACAACTGCTCGTAGACTGAATGTTCTTGATTTGTCGCCAGTTGCCGAAGAATGTTCTCCGCCGAGGCGAACCTATTAGCGTGAGAGTTGTGCGAGGATACCCAGGAGACATCTGAGAAGGACATATTGTCTATACTGCGTTCGTCTTGGAACAGCTCTGTTGATAAAGATGCGTTTGTTGGCGTGTAAAAGACGTCCTTTGGGGACAAACTGAACGATTTTTCGATTCCGTCCAGTGGGTCGCCGTTGAAGCCATCGATGGCATTGGGAACAAATTCTGCTGCGTAGGCAGAGGCAAAATCAACTAGCACCAGCAGTCGCAGTCGTAGTGTTCTCAGAATCATGGTTGGACTTACTAGGCAGGGTCTTCGTCTTCCGCTAGCGTCAGTGAATTACAATGAATACCTGAATACCTCAAATCAAGCATTAAACAAATAAAAAAGTGGTTCATTACACCAGCCCAAGCTTCTATTTTTTGTTTTAGGGTGATGATACATACGGTATCCTTTGAGTCTGCTCCATGCTCTGCTCCGCCGCTTATCTTCATCTCCTTTACTGAGGAGTCCCAGATCGCCTCGGAACACGCGTCTCATCCAACAAACAACACGCGTCCTCACCTCAGATGGAAAACACAAGCATGAACCATTATTTTGACGAGGCAACGTCAAAAAAGCAATTGCTGAAGCGTTGGAGCCTCGCATATTCTGCCATAATTTTATCGACGGATCGAACGATATCACTACCATAGCACCATCATCACCATGAAGCTTCAACTCATTCTCTCCGCCGCCTTGGCTCTTCTCTCCGCCGCTCCATCTGTCGTCTCTGCTGCTGTGAGTTTGCCTATATTCCATGTGCTGCTAGTTTGATATGTCGATGCCTTTGCTTGCTTTGCCTTGCCGCTCTGATGATCTATATTGCTGACACATCTCTCTCCTTCCTAACATGAACATGTTGCTTTCTCACATCACAGTCACAATATCCTGTCAGTGGATTTGACTTCGACTCTGCTGATCTCGAAGATGAGGCCTCCTTTTTTGCCAACCGCGGCTTTGGTGACTGTGGCGGCGGCATCGGCAGAAACTCTTGCGGCCGTATTAACGGCTGCGTGTGGACTGGCAGTCAACGTAACGGTCAATGCCGTCAAACCGGCAGCGGAGGTGGAAGCAGTAGGAATGGGCGTTGCTCCAACCGCAGCAGCAGTAATTGCCGCAACAGCAATAGCTGTAGTTGGCGCAACGGTCGCTGCAAGAACCGCTTCAGTGGAAGCAGTAGTAGCCGTGTGCGTTGCTCCAACCGCAGCAGCAGTAATTGCCGCAACAGCAATAGCTGTCGTTGGAGCAACGGTCGCTGCAAGAACCGCTTCAGTGGAAGCAGTAGTAGCCGTGGGAGCTGCTCCAGCAATTTTGCCAACCGCAGCAGCAGTAATTGCCGCAACATCAGTGGATGTAGTTGGAATAATCGTAATGGGGGACGCTGCCAGCGCAGATTTGAAGATGTCTCCTCCGAAGATTACGACTTTGACTTTGACTTCGACGTCTATGATGAGGAGTAGTTAAGAAGATGTTGGTAGTTTGTCTGGAAGAGGTTTCTGTTGTTCTTGGGATAGTATTAAGATTCAGGCTGGGTATTCTATCGTTTATTCATGAGCAGAAGCTCCAAAGGCACTGTAACCTTGTGTGGAAATGATAGTGCACCTTTTAATGTCTAGAGTTATTACAATCCAATTGTTGAAAGATTTCTGCTAACTTCTTTATCGGCCGAGTAATAGCTGTGCTATTTTTGATTGTAACGATTGTTGCCGCTCTTTTCATCTCTTGTACCAGCTCTTGCACGTCGTATTGGCAAAAAATCTAACTTTTTATCAGTTGTATCTTCCTTGGAAAGACCCTCATATTGCGTTCTCCCTGCAAGTCCAAAATTTTTCACCTGCATAACTTCAGGTAATGAGCGTTTGTCGACTCTATCTCCTGTGGCAGAACGACTATATTCTAAAGCTCTGTGTCTGACATCATTTTCCCCTGCTTGGTTCAATGTATCGTCATCTAGGTAGAATGCACCTCTATGATGATAACGCTGCAGGTAGTTGTTCTCACCTTTACTCCCATTATGCCTTTCATCTCTTGGGACACGTCGCGCTTCTCCTGGAGCACGGTAACGTCCACTTCTCCTATCTTCTTCCAGGCGTTCTTCATCTGTCAAGGCTCTTCTTCGCTCTAGTTCTTTTCTTTCTTTTTTAAGTTCTGCTGCTTCGTCTACATCACGAAGAATACGAATTAATTCGCGTACCTCCCACGCATCACGTTCCGCAAGAACCAACTCGGGAAAATCCTCATCCACGGGGTCACTATCATCTGGTACTGCAATAAACTCCCCACCGACCTCCCCTGTTTCAAACTCATCTCCGTCATCAATGCCATGTGATGAACCGCCACTCTTTCCCACTGCTGATACTGTCTCTGCCACAAGAGCACGCGATTGAACTGCTCTCTTTTCTTTCTCTTGCACGCGTCGTTCCTCGGCCTCCTCCAGTTTTCGTTGTTGTGCCTCAACTTCAGCAACTGTGCCACGTTTTGATTTTGGGACAAATAATGGTTTTGACACTGACATTGGAGCAATGTTGTCGTCGGACTCATCTTCTGAGGAAGATGAGGATGACGATGATGTAGATGAATCATCCTGGTCATCAGATGATGAAGATTCGCTGCCTCTACTAGATGCGCTGTGACGCTTCTTCTTAGTGAATGATCCTTCCCGTACATTATGTTTGGTGTTCATATTCTTCTTATCATCATCATTTTCTCTGATATTGCCACCTTTGTCGCTACTTTTCTTTGGTGCATCAAGTTTGTCAAGTGATTGAGAGCTATCATTTGTGTTGTCTTCCTTCTTACCTCGGACTGATACAACTACAGCTTCACTCTGATTTCTCTGCGCCTTTGCACGAGCTCGTTTCCTTCGAAGATCAGCTTCATCTTCGTTGGATGATGATGATGATGATGATGAAGTATTTGACCTACGCCTGCGGTTTCTCCTGCTACTCCGGTTCCTTGATTCATCATCTGACGACGAAGATGATTGAGATTGGGAAGATGATGAAGTCGACGATGCACTGGAGGAATCAGAATGTCTACGACGGCGTCTATCCGTTTGATCATTTCCATCCCCTCCCCGCTTTAACAATACTTTAGCCTGTAACTTTTTGCGTTTTCCCACACCACTTACACTTTTGTTAATGGTAAATTTATCCTCCTCTTCCTTTTGTGTGCCTCCCTTATCATAAAAATCATCAATTCCCTTCTCTACGTCCATAGAGCTAATGGCAGCATTATTGTCAATATTACGTTCAGTCAAATCTCCAGCAAGTAATTGATATTGTCGCTTCCGCTTCCCAGACGCACGATGCCTGGCAACTCCTCCAGCAGCGCCTGAACTGGCTTGTGTCCCACTTCCGAATTTTTTAGCAACAAGTGCAGCTGCCTGCGCACGGTCCATTTTGGAGACATCTTCTGCATCTTCCTTTCTGTTGTGTCTACGAGATTGAGGGGCTAGGCCGGCGGATAATGATTTGTTTGCATCGTTGTTAGCGGCGGCAACTAGGTCCGAGGCACGAGAGGCTCCGAGCAGAGCTGCAAGCTCATCGCGGCCTACTGATGATGATGCATTATTGTTATCTGACATTAGGATGGAATGGGGGGTCTTGAGCCGTTACAAGGGGAGTAAAGAGTTCGGCTGATGAAGCGATTGCTATCGATCCAAATCAACTTGATAGCAGCTTGGTTTTCATAGGTTTTCATGTTCATGGTGACTTTGAACTTTCGCGGAGGTGAGGAGGAGAACGCGAAAAACGGTAGTGAGAATGAAAGGAGTCAATGCAATAAAGAAGAATGGTGAGTTGGTAGCAATCTAAGTCTTGGGTTGGAGTTGGTTCAAACCAAGGGGAGTAATAAAGACTTTATTTTTAGCCACAATGCTTATTGTGTTCCTTGCTTGCAAAGGGTGGCTCAGTAATAGCATGAGGAAGCTGAGGAGCCTCAAGAAAAAGTCTTGTCCCATCATTATCTGGACGTTTGTTAACGCGTTTGCTCTTGGGAGTTGCATGCACTGGATAGGAGGTGGAGGTAGGATTTCCTTCAAATGCTGTGGCGTCAGTGATTTCAATCGGTCTTGTCATCATGAAATTTGAACTCGTGAGCTGGGCGTAGGCCAAGTAGCAATCCTCGCACACATTGCATGTTTTGAACAAGAAGGAAGGGTCGCTTCGGTACATTTGGAATCCCTTGACTCGAAGCTTTGGATGGATTTGTCGAATGACAGGGGGAATGATGAGTGACTCTTCTGCCACTCTTGTTGTGCTTTGCGATTCTCTGTCCTGGACCAGCTGAGATGAAAGCATCCCAAATCCAATGCCGCCTGCGGCTTGAATGAAACGATCTTCTGGTGGCCAGACCTTGGATGGATGAGACTCTTCGTGTGATCTTAGCATATCCAACATTGTCTCAAAATGCTGTATTATAGTTTTGAAAGGGACAGCCTGAAAGTGGAGGTCATAGTCCTCTTTGCTGCACGAAGGACAAGATGCAACTTTCATCTTGTTATCGAGCTTCAACGCTGTACTGTGGTTAGGAATCTGACTGAGCTTCGTCGTGGCTGGTAGCTCTACAAGCGTATCCATATTTAATGGCTCCGAAATAGAGCCTTGTAATGGAGTACTTGGCTCAAGTTTGGAGAGAATTGATGTATTATCGCGAGACATGCTCTCCAGTCGAACTGAATCGCTCCACAGTATCCAAATCCTTCCGTTGCCATCTACCTTGAAGTTGACGACCATCCTTGCAACTCCAAGGAAGGACTTGCTAACGTCGTTACGCCTCTTTGAAGACGTGTCTTCTTGCACGACTTTGGTAATGTGCTTCGAGATTTCGGTACAAATACTTTGAATGCGCCCAGCCAGCACTGTCCCTCTTAGTGGAACTGATACACTGTGGATTTCGGGCCCATCAAAAGTGATTGCTCGCTCGAAAAGTGCAAAGCGTGTATCATGCAGATTTTGCTTCGTCCTTCTACGCTCTTGCAAACAGAGTTTTGGTGTCCACATTGCTCGGATTTGCGAGTTGTGGCGACTTCCGTGAGGATTTATGAATCGCTGGAGAATGCCGCTTTTGTTTGTCTTGCTGCAAGATTGAAGGAAGTCGTCTGGTATTTATCGAGGGAGAGAAGAGGGAGAGAGTGTGTGAGTGTGAACTGATCTACGCAAAAAGACAATCGCGTCGAGTATACTACAACTTACGAAGAGATCTTGGATCAAAATACTCAATATTGCAGCACGAATCTCCACCTTGTTCAATAAAGTAGGCAACAATATCATCGTCTCCAACCGTGCCTCGTGAGCTTGCCTTGTCAAGAAACACTTCTTCGATGTTCTCAAGCGTAAGGTTGGTCCTCCTCTTGCGCAGAATCATTGTTTGATCTCGATTTGGGCCTCCATTCTTGCTGGTAAAGTACCATTGATGAGGAAGTCCAAACAGGAAGACGACAGTGTCTGGAACTCGCAGCAGAGGAGCTTTTGAATCGTCATTGTTGTTGCTTTTGCTCCAAAGTAGGTTGAAAAAGGAGAAGTTTATCCCGTCACCGGCGAGGGCGTGGGACATGTTTGTGGCCCGGTTCGAAGAGTTGGAAAGAGGAGCTTGGATCAGACAGATCCAGAGAGCTGTTCAATGAGGTCCTTTTATAGACTCGCTAAACAAAAAAATATTTTTAAATCCGCAGAGAAAAGCATTGCGTTCGACTCAATGCGAAGCTATGAGCATCGTATTCTTGACACGCACAATACTACTTAGCGGTATCGTATACTATTTTGTGTTGCTCCTTTGTTTGCATAGGTGACGGTATTGGACTTCAATTCTAATTAATATGTATTCCTACGCATTCCACAACCCCGAGTCGACACATCTCTTCATATGATACTCAGCCTCATCAACTGTCATCGATCGAAGAGCTTCCTCTAGTTTCTCCTTCTGTCTCGACTCAAACGCCTCTTGCATTGACTCTGGCAAACTCTCAAACACTTCCATCGGATCCAAACCACCAGGTCCCAATCGCTGGTCAAGAGGAATTTCTGAAATATCAACAGCATCCTCTGCATCAGCTCCCTTCTCCAGTACCTCTCGTGCACGTTCTTCTTCAATTTCAGCCTTCTTCTGTACAGCCCTCACTTCGATACGTTTGATGAATTGATTCACACCTTCCATGAACCCTGCATACAATTGCTTATCCTCCATACGTTGGAAGAAGGGCACAATCACATTCCCAGGATGACGTTGTAAGCTCTTTGCCAATTCCGCAATATTACTCACAATTTGAGATTGTCTCGCCACCAACTTCATCTTATCATGAAAACCATTCATTTCATCTTCCAGACTTGCCAATAATAGATAGCTGGATGCATTTTCCTGCAATAGGATATCACCCTTTTGCAAAAGGAAGTCTTTGGATCTGTCAAGACTATCGATGGCCATGAATTCTTCCACGACATGTGCATACTTTTCGGTAAAGTCATGGTAGGTCATCATGGAGACAGCAACGGAATTGATGGTTTCAGTTGGTTGTGGTTGCACTAATTTTGGGGCGGCCTTTGTGATTGCCTTGGTTGTAGTGCTGGATTCTTTTTTCGCTGCAGAAGATGTCGTTTTTGTTGTCGGTTTTGTTTCATTGTCAACATCTGCAATCTTTGCAGCTGATAATTCCTTTGATGGTACTCCACTTTCATCATTGGCCTCCACCTTCTTATCTTCAGCAACAGCAGCAACAGCAGCAGCAGCAGCCTCCCCATCCTTGGGCAACGCAAACCCCGACTCTGAAAATTTACTCTCCCCCACATTCTGATTCACAATCGTCCGTTCCTCCACCACATGACACAAATTGTCCACATTCCACTTTTTATTCTTTTCATAATGATCTAATTTGGCTTGATTGGCATTGTTGGCGGATTGGAGTGCCTTGAGTTCGGCTTGGAGACCTTCAATGTCTTCTAGGTCATCATCACTGTCGGAATCATCATCGTTGGAGGATGCTTTGGAGAGGATTTTGGAAATTTCTTTGATGCGCAGATTGGCCTTGGCCATCTGAATAGAGGCAGCAAAGTGCAAAGTAGAGACAATAATTGTTGAGCACTCACATCATGATACATTGCATAATAATTAAAGGCAATATAATAATATACAATGACTATATATACACACCTCGTCGTTAATTTTCTTCTTATCAGCCTCCTCTCGGTCCTCCCTCTCCACACGACTGCGGTGCTTCATGCGAAACCAAGACTCTTTGTCGATATTGGGGTGGACGTCGTCCTCATCGTCGGACAGTTCGATGTTATCCCATTTGGAGTAGTCGAAGGGCTTGCTCATGATGGTGTAGTTGTGTTATTATTATGTTGTTGCGTAGGCCGCAGCTACTTACAAGAGAAAGTTGTTATGTGTTACCTGGACAAGCAAAAGATCCGTTTTTCGAAGATTTTTTGCAGCCAAGTGCAAAAGGTCATCGGCCCTCTCGAAACCACGCAGCCGAGCCGATGGCCAAGCACCATCCAAGCAATGCCGACGCAACCAAAGACCAAAGAATATCGAGACATAACCGAAGAATCAACATAGTCTACACAATAATCATGTCGTCTACATCCGAGGAAAAGAAGATAGATGCAATGCCAACAGCAGCAGCAGAATCAACAATGCCACTCATTGAGAAGGCACCAACTCCCCTACGAATTTGCTGTTATGGCTCATCTTCGTCACGCACTCCGAAAAAATATACAGATGCCGCTTACAATCTAGGCTATCATCTCGCTCAACGCGGGCATACTTGTGTCAATGGTGCAGGCAATGCAGGTGTGTACTTGTGTGTGTAATGATGTTGCAAGAATGATGATGATGTCAGTTTGGCTTGTTGAATAATCCATCATTGATATCGACTCGTCGTTGATATCAGCGTTGACTTTTGTGAAGACCTTTACTTTCTTCTCCTTGCTTTCTGTATTCATTTACTCAACATTCACTCCTATGATACATAAATACACAGGATGCATGGCAGCAATGAATCGCGGCGCAAACGACGGTGACGGAGCCATAGTCGGCGTCATACACGAAGCATTCGTAGTAGACGGCAGTGATTGGTTCGAGGGTGCACATTCCGTATTCAACACAACAAAACATAGAATTATCACTGCCAAGGGGAACGACTTGCAAGAGAGGAAGAAACTGCTTGTTCAAGGTGCCGATGGATTGGTAGTACTACCAGGCGGACCAGGCACATGGGATGAATTATGGGAAATGGCATGCGCTCGGCATATTGGCTTTCATGCCATGCCGATAGTATGTGTTAATGTGGATGGATACTATGATAATTTCAAATCGATACTGGTGAGAGCACATGAGGATGAATTGCTATACAAACAGCCAGAGGATATTTTGCATTTTGAAGAGAGTGCCGAGGCGGCAGTGAAATGGATTGAGACATATCATGCGTTGGAGGCGACGAAGCAACAACCAGAGCAAAAGAAGGTTATTAGGAGGAGGACTTCAATGTTGAAACGGATGCAATCGAATTTATCTGGGTCTACCATGACTGTTTGGGGGCGTATGAGTTCATTCTTTGGAGATGATGTCTGTGATGATGATAAAGAAGGAGAAGCAGCATCAGCTGAAACAACATCTAGAAGATCTGCTACACTTAGTGGCATGACAATGTTTGCTGCAGGAGTAAGTGTGGGTCTATTGGCTGCATCAAAGGTGGGATTGAGAAAAATGTAACGGAGAGGGATATAGAGATATCGGAGTGGTGTATTTAGCCTAATTTCTGTGTACAATAACTTGTTCAGAGTCAATTGAATTCTTTATATACTAAAAGATCTTTTCATCATAGTCTCTTGCTACAAAAGTATGTTGTGTTTCAATTCACTCCAAGAGTAGACACTCTTCACTCAAACGATGTAGCATATCAGTGATGTGATAGCCTCTCTAGCATGTCGGGATGTTACAAAAATGACCAAAAAATGATGTTCCGGTACTGGGACTCGAACCCAGGTATCCTGCGTGAAAGGCAAGTATGATAACCACCTACATCATACCGGAGCTGATGCCAAAAAACCAATTTTAGCGTACATAATTTATGTGCAAAGTTGTTTGCGGCATTGTTTGAGCCCAAACATCACCAGCAAATTTCCATTTGAAGGCAAAGATCTATTCAAACGCATTCGTCTTGGGGAGTTTCGGTTTGATACCAAATACTGGGCCGTAATCTCTGACGAAGTCATGGACTTGATTAAAAGACTGATCTGGCATCCCGCGCAATGGCAAAAGATGCCCTGGAGTCTGAATGGATACTAGGTCTAGAAGACGATGCACTCATCGAGCATGAATTGAGAGAAAGTCTCGATGGAATCACGGAGACTCGAGCGAATATTTAGACAATGGAGGTTGATGTTGCAAGGCTGAAACTTGAAGAAATGACGGAAGGGAGGTAAAAGTAATTCCTATCTGGATGCCATGAGCATGAGCTGAACATATTAATTTAGATAAAACGGGTACCATTGATTGCATTTGCATTAAAATCACTCATTACTTCGTGTTATTCATGTGGAAAAGATGCATCGAAGCTGCCTGGGTTGAATGAGTGAGGATATATGATAAAAGGTACTGGACCTCATCAGGACACAAACATTGTAGCCCTTGTATGAAATCTTGGCTACCCATCACCCATCACAAAAAATCAAGCAAAATGCATGGAAAAGACAAAATGCACTTGAACTTCGGACTTCGGCACCCCACCGCAGTAAGTAGATCCCGCCGCTCCGTACTAGAGTCTAGAGCATCCCCAATCCCCGCCATTATTGTTTCAGATGATGACATCTTCATCATCATTCATCATCCCTAAACTCCCGAAGTATTTCAGCAGCGTCGGCGGTAGGTCTCAGCTGCTGGCATCATTTTCGTCTCTCTCGCCGCCATCATCTACTCACAAACGAAAGCTTTCGTCACAGAACAACAACAACAACTTAGCAAGCTCGCAATCTTGGTCAGAAGAATGGGAATCTTTAGGACTTGGTGCAAGGCTACCCAAGCCAGGATCTAGACTAACTAACCTGATGTTCGTCCAAATGGGTTTTGGTGTAGATCAACACGGTAATGATGGAAGTAGTGGCAGTGGAGGAAGTGCGACACAGGCATCGGTCAGGGCGGTACGTAACGCAATTGAATTCAACTCAATACCAGGTATAATAGAAGCAGGTACGTCGTTCAACCAATATTAAATGCGATCTTCATCTAGTACGGCAGATAACTCAATCGATTGTTGCGCATTTGTTTAGTTCCTGGAGGCCGATCTGAAATGTTAATCTCGGTAAAACTTGGAATTCCATTGAAGAGAGAGAATTCATCAGAGCCAATGGAAGTTAATTTGAATGAAGTCGCCAAAGTATTCCCATATGGGAGACTAATGCCAATTCAGACAGTGGTTGGTGGGCTCACGTTCAATACTGGCCGAATCGTGAGAGAACTGGGAGATGTAGATGATTTGGCCGTCTGTGTAGCTGCGTGTGTCTCGATTGGGTACGATAGTGGCAAACGAGAAGGTAAAGAAATACACGCTATGCATGACACAAAAGATGGTAATTGATTCAAAATATGTCAACTAATATTAGGGACCTAGCCGTATATATTATACCTACTATGTTATAAATCATGAATCGTATAATTATGAAATCCAAGAAAACCTAAACAGGAAGAGACAAGCTCATAAAATCGAATATAATAATCAAATTCTAATTGCAATG
>JAHBBA010000557.1:0-16031 GCA_018806925.1 Skeletonema costatum | reverse complement strand
AAGGGGAGATGGTAAGGGAGTCGGGTCTCCCCCTTTTTAATCTTCCTCCTCTTCCCTCCCCCCTCCCTCACTTTCTTTCTCTTCTCCCTGTCCCCCCCTTCCCTCTCCCTCTCCCCTCTTCTCTTTTTCCCTTCTCTTCTTCTACTCTTGCTTAGAGACCAGATCCCACCTTTTGACATCATACTCTACCCCTCCTTTTTCCTCCTTCCTTTTCCCCCATATCTTCTTGTTCTCTTCTCTTTCTTCTCTCTCTTGCCCCCTCCTTCCCTTTTTCCCCCTCTCTCCTTACACACTCCTCTCTCTTCCCCTCGCGCTTTCTTCATAACAAACTATACAATTCTTCGAAGATAGCTTGATAAAGAAGCGACCACTAGAGGAAGGCAAATCTTCGATTGTTCAGTCAGGAGAAGTTTGTAAGTGACTACCAATCTAAAGAGGATCGGTGAGAGAGAAACACGCAAACGACGGCAGAGTCCTTCGGTAGGATGCCGGTCATTGAATTGGAATGAAAGATAACGATAATACTCGGAACTGGGAAGCAAGCTGTCATCGGGTGTGCAGTGAGTAAAGTGGAACGGCCTTACTGAGGTCTTCTTGCGCGGGCAAAGCCGGTAACACTAAGGAGGGGGCGAACAACTGATAGATCTGAAGAGGACTAACGGAACCGCTAAGGAGACGGGAATGCTCTGGCATATCGCGAGGACCTAGAAAATAATCCTGTCAAATCCGTTATGTGTTTGCTGCATAACCTAGCCGTCGCTGATTGAAAGTGATACGAGGTGAAGAAGAGCAAGTAGAAGAAGCCAAAGATAGATCACAACCGGCTCAGACGCCGGGAGGGCCAGAACGGAGGATGGATGAGAACGAGTTCAAGGAAGGTACCAGCTGAGCGGGTGGGACCAAAGAAAATCGAGGAGTAGTACAAATTGAGCCAGATCCATGACTGCAAAAGATACTATGAGTTTTGGCATTTCAGAGGAGAAAAAAGAAGAACCAATCAGGCTGAAAAATAATTTGTACAAACCTCAAAGAATGCGACGCAGTGGTAATGAAGGCAGCTTACGCGGTTCTACAAACCGAGGAAGCGCCGATAATCTTGCTGGCAGTGACAGTGATATGGGTAGACTGAGGCGTTCTGAAAACCGCGGCAGCAGTGATAATTCTCGCTCCATGGCCAAAAGAGCTGAACGTCGCTCACTTTCACAGTCCATTTCTGGTGACCCGTCAACAACGCGAAGGGATAGCGACGGAAACACCGCTAGCTTGAGGCGTTCAAATGGAGCTCGTGGCAGCAATGATAACCTGCGGGGATCTACTAGAAGAGCACCAGTGGCAAATGGGCTAACAGATTCAACTACTCTCCGCCGTTCTTCAGATGGGGACAGCAAGGATGATAATGCAAATCTTAAAGGGTCGGTGAGGACAAGGACAAACGCAAACGATACAAATCTTCGAAGTTCCGTGAGGAGAAGCACCAACGAGGCAAATCTACGAGGTTCAGTCAGAACGCGTCGGGAAAGCGACGGAAACACCGCTAGCTTGAGGCGTTCAAATGGAGCTCGTGGCAGCAATGATAACCTTCGGGGATCTACTAGAAGAGCTCCAGTGGCAAATGGGCAGAAAGATTCGACTACTCTCCGCCGTTCTTCAGATGTGGACAACAAGGATGATAAGAATCTTCGAGGATCTGCAAGGACAAGCACGACCGAAACAAATCTTCGAAGTTCCGTGAGAAGAAGCACCAACGAGGCAAATCTTCGAGGTTCAGTCAGGAGAAATGGAGATGTCTCAAATTTGAGAGGATCGGTGAGGACAAGGGCAAGCACAAACGAGGCAAGTCTTCGAGGATCAGTAAGGAGAACCACCAACGAGGCGAATCTTCGTGGTTCAGTCAGGAGAAATAGCGATGGGAATGATTCTCCCAGGGCGGGCAGTGCTCGAACGAACGAGCAGCAAAGAAGTGCTGGTCCAAGAACGCGAGAAATAGTCTGAAGTAATATTTTTTCATAACGAGCTAATGACATACAATTCTTAACAGTACCTCTCAGATCAACTCTGCTTATCCTCTCTAGCGCAACCAACTTTAATCACAGGGGTGGCATTCCTCCAGCAGCTTTGACTTTGAGGTTTGAAGAAGAGGTAATACTCTCACCCATCAATGAAGCCAATCTTTGCCTTCTTACTCCATACAACTCGGCAAGCTCGATAAGCCTCTTTCTTCTCTCCTCCAGCCAAGCATCTTCCTTCTTACTTCCACTCATGACCTTTTTTGTGGCCGTTATGATGCAATTCTTTGCGGTATGTTCTCCACCGATGAATTCAAATACCTGCACATCGTAGCCTGCAATCTCCAGTAAAATCGCCCGCATGGAATCTGTTATTTGCTCAGTGGCACGCTCTCTGTAGATAGCATGACGCAGCACATTTGCAAGGACGTGATTTGGATTATTGGATACATGATGATCGATCTGAGGTCGTAACTCGTGTTGACAGCAAGGTGCTGTTACAATGACATCAATACCTCTTCCAATGGCGAACCACAGCGCGTCATCGGTGGCTGTGTCACAGGCATGAAGTGCAATTACTACGTCGACCGAGTCTTTATTCTCAACATTCTGATGCTGTTTGGCATCACCAAATAGGCTATTATCAGTTTCACCAATAGAACCTTCAATGAAATTGAGTTTCTCAAACTTTCCTTTACCAAGTTCTCGAGCTATGCCATTAATTTCCTGGACAAGCTTAGGCCTCCGCTCAATTCCCTGTGTCTCAACTACACAGTCAGCATTATTGTATTTGTCGGAGAGGTAAGAATGGACAGAAAATGTCAAATATCCTCTCCCACAACCCATATCAATGACTCGAATATTCTTTGCTCCATTATTGGTGGGTGAATCGTGAGAGTAACTCGTGTCAACGAGGTTGCTAACAATCTCGACAAACTTTTGACACTGTCGTAGTTTTGATGCCATGCCAACCTTAGGTTTGTTGTCAGAGTTTGTCACACCAAGTTTTTGAAAGAATTCAGATGATGTTGATAAGGGGACATTCTTTGTTCTATCATGAGACAATTGCGTAGGATCGTTCATTAGTTGAGATTTGCCTTTCTCTTTGTTCTTGTTCTTCGTCTTCGATAGGCGAAAACTTGCCTTTTTACCATGCAATTGAAGGTCATAAACTCCATCGGCATTGACCAATTCACCCGATCGTATGTCCATCTCTCCAACCTTACTCGTCGTTGCTCCCCATTCTGACAACGGAACAACACTGTCATCACTGTTGCCATTGTCACCCCAAGCATTTGCAAAAATTCCCCGCAATCCGCTCTCAACTTCACTCACATCCAATGCAATCTCATCTTTCTCACCGATTGTGCCAATCTTCCAATTCTGAGCAATATCAGTGGCAAGATGATACTTTATTGTCACCTGTAAATACAAACTACCAGTCTCCACATCAGTAGCAGCATCGTTGCCACCATTCTTCTTTCGTCTCTTCTTCTTATCTTGCAAGAACACCAGTCGACCCAATATTGTTTTGTACTTTCCCCGTAATGCTTCTTTTTCTCTTTCTATCTTTGTATCAATGTCTTCATTATTGGTGGATGATTGTTGCTATTACTGCTGCGTCGTTTCTTTCTTGGAGCTGGTGGACCTTTTAGCGTAAATGATTCAAATGTTTTTTCCTGCAGAGATTTTAGCACGGCGGATATGAATTCATCAATGATAGAGGAAGTCCTTTGTATATGTCTAGAGGACTGTGAATCTTCCCCAGCTGTGGTGCTCATGCAAAGAACATGATGACTACGATATGCACCCGCTGTTGTAACAGGTGATGAGATGCATCTTGGATGATGTTTGTCATCTTGGTGATGTTTTCTCGGTACAGCAGCCTTTGCAGCCGACAATTGTAATGTTGAAAACGAAGCACATAGTGTCGTCGAGAAGAATAGCAGCAGTAGCAGCAGAGCCGACGAAGTATTAGCTGCAAGACGTCGTAGTGCAACGAATGACAACATCGTCTCAAGCTGTGGTAGTATTGATGTTTTCATGAATGATGTTGGCGTTGGGCGTTGGTTGGTAGATGGCGGCTATGCAAAAAGAGCTCCTCAAGAAAATCTTTTGGTGCGTTGCCACTGACTTTGGCACCACAAGCACACAATGAGATGATGATAACGCTACATAGTCGTTATCAGTAGCAGCAGGCTGGTAGGTCTTTGCTTTCTCAGTCATCTCAAGAAGATCATAGTTGCGTGATAGTTCTACTACTTTATATCTACCAGCCAACCAACTTCCATCTTCCTGTAGAAGTGAAGCAGACGAAGCTCATCCTAGTTGCACATCGATATATACCCAACCCCACTTGACTTCACAACTACCACAATCATCATAGCGGATCAATCGTCGCAGGCACTTTTGTTCGTCTACCTTGAGGAGTCTTTTGGTTATTCATGAAACCATATTCAACTTCATCCAGGGAGATTTCGTGATTCATGATGTAGTGGGATATAAATATGCACAGATGTGTGAAGGTCGTGTGAGCTGGAACTACTCGCTCAGTTGCGTTCAGCAGATCAGATCGATGAACATCAAGTCTTTCGTGTTTCTTGCCTTGTCCTTCTCGATGATGCATATCATAGCGACTTGTGTTGTGGACATCCTCTTCGATGTCAAGACTTTCCAATAATGTATGTATAATTTGCCGATCTTCTTCATTGAATCTAGTATCCACACATGGCTCACTTTCGACAAGAATCGCTCCGAAGCGTAGCAGCGATAAAATAGAGCTCCCGACAATTGCCACACTGTTCAAACCCATCTTCATCTCGGGGTTTGGCTTCAATATGCAAAGTCTCTTTAGCTGGTTTGCATCATTGAAATTATCATTGGCCTCCATAAACCCAGCTAGAAATGAAGATTTTGCAGATGCATGAAAGTGGTTCAACTTTTCAGAGTCTGATCCCTCCAGCACGAGCTTCATGCAGTCACGAAAAGCTCTCTTCTGATCTTCAAGTAGGAACTTGGCTTCTCGTGGTGAATTGCCATACACACCAGGAGGGATAATCGACATTAGCATCGCCATGCAGATGCCCATAAGTTGGATAGTATTCTGTTCAATGTGATATCATTTTTACCTCCATAGCCATAATGGACTTCCATAACGATTAATGTTGTGAGTCATGGCGAAGTAACCAGGCCCCCACGCCGTATCCTTATCCAAACCAAATCGCCTACGAAATCCCTTTGGTAAAAAGAGGTAGGCTACCAGAGTATTGAAGAATGTCATCCATATGCCGAGCCCAATAGCATTATCCCCGCACACAGTCAATGCGAGCCAGGCGCTGAGCCCACCAACCGTAGTCCCTAAGATGCGTAGAATTGATTTCTTCCAAGTTCCTTCCGTCGTCTGGGTTGTCCCGAAAGCATATGCAATCAGAAACCACCCGGCGACGTTAGCGTTTACAATGTCGTCGTTCGTTTTAACCTCAAGGTTTGCGAATGTTGGCCAGTACACTTGCATACAAATGAGTATTGTAAATCCGACTGCGAATTTCAGGCACCATACGAACTTCAATAGGTCATAATAAGGAGGGAGGAAGATCCTCTTCCACGTAGTTTGCGAGAATGCTTTTCTGAGACAACCCATTATAGCAGCTAATAGGCCTATCCCTGCGCCGTAAATCCATGGAAGAATCGACTTTACAATAGCATTCCTAGCTCCGTTATCAAAGTGCCTCGTACTCGGATCGACAGGTCCCATTGCTACGTTCCACTCGCTAGTCAACTTCTTCACCTTTAACGCACACTTTTGAACCATGATAGGATCGAACGGTAAATCGGGGGATCCTATTGAGTTGCTGGGAGTGTCACCAACATCAATTTCTGCACTCGACTGCTTCATTGAAGCCAATTCATCAGCACATCGATCCAAAAGCTTGGCAGTTTCCTCGTACACTTCCTTCAAACCTCCATTTTCCAACTCTTTGAACCCTGCCTTACTAAATGACCGAAGCGCCAGGGCTGCAAATATGCATTCGTTCACAGCATTTGTTAGGTCATTTAGCATCGCCGGGGAGTCAATCGGCGGTCCACAGTGACAAAGCAAACGAGTTATGCGAGGCTCAAAAGATGTCAACGCAGCCACCCCACCCCTATTGTAATACTGCCATCTTGAATAATCTTGACTGTGACATCATCAATATTTTCCATCTTCTTGTCATCAGCAGCATTTTCCTCGGCTGCGTTCTCCCCATCGTTCTCCCCATCTTCGGAAGAACTTGCATCTTCAATGTCATCCCTCATATGATAAGCAAGTGTCAACCGGATGAAGGTAGCTATATCCTTCAACACCTTCGGCAGTAGCATCCTCGAATGCAAACTCCTAGCAGTACGTGCAGGTGGTATCAATCTAGCAAAGGATGCACAAAGACAAATCCAGCATATACCAATCAACGTATTACGAAATGCTGCATAAGGATTTGTAGTCCCCTTCTCTGTCCAAAGCGAGGCAACAAAACTCAGCCCTTCTTGCTCAGCTGCCGTTAATAGACTCACTGTATTCAATGAAATGAACATCAAAAGCAAAGCGGCACTGCCACCCTCTTTTGAGAAGCGTAATCCCGAAAGAATCAACGCGAAGAGGAAGTAGACAAAGATGTACACTGATGTACCACCAGTAGCTGCTACAGCGAGAAGAATTGTTGATATAATGAGAGCAATACATGCTGTCATAATCACCCGGGGAACACTGCTGCTCCGATGCTAAACATAAGTGTTGGTAATACGATTGTGAAGGCTCCTATTGACGCAATCAATACCGACTGAGATGGTGGAATGACGCCTGGGTAGGAGCCGAGGGTCAGAACGTAGGTGAGGATGAGTGAGAGACATATTCGTATCGTCACTTCCAAGTGATCCGGGATGGAAATCATGCTGTTATTAGTAAGTGCATAAGATGATGTAGTATGGTACAGACAACAGTGATTTACGATTTACGATTATGTTGATGATGTTGTTGAGAGAGCACGCGAGCCAAGCATCGCCAGTTGAGTTTAGATTAGGCCGGTCCGCATCAGACACCTATCTTGACTAAAAGAGAGAAACACAGAGAGAAACGTCCTATAAAGAAGAAGTTTTTTTTCCGTTGACCTTGTGACACCTTTCTTGTGTTCAAAAGACCGCAAAAAAAAGTAGGTACTTGTACATACAACGCATCGAGACCACATCAGCAAGCTCCATCGAATGAAGATATATCATAAAGCTTTGAAGATATCATATAATATATCATTGCAGCAGGGAGGCATCATTATTAACAAATATTCGTTCGTCTTGATCATCATGGCGGAGGTACCTCAGGAAAATGACATCATAAGCGTGTCCTCGACTTCTTCAGAGGAAGACTACAAGGAGGACGAGGAGGCGGCGGCGGCAACGGTCGCTGCGGCAGCAATGTCAACTCCTCCTAGGAGATCCACCCGTAGTAGTCGTGTTAGCCTTTCACCTAGTAACACAGAGACGACGATTACAGAGACACGAAGCTCTGATGAGAAAATTACCTCGAAGATTTGCTCCATATATGATGTAATAAAACATGATGGCTGGATGAAACCGAGGAACGGAAAGCTATTCGATTGGATATTTGTACCGCCGGCCATTAACAAATTAATTCAGGATAAGGAGATTACTTATAAAGATCTTTTGTTAGTAGGAACGGACGGAGATCATTATGCAGATGGCTGGCTGAAGCTAGGCGAGATGTTTTTGACCTATGGCACGAATCATGCGCCCAAAAATCTCAGTAGGACTCCACCTAATCCTCTCCTTGAGGGATACACCATTGAACGACTCTACGACGAACTCATCTGTGAAGTACCCGCAAAACCAGCAGCAGCTTCTAAAAGCACAGAGTCTGTTGGTGTTGAAGATACGTTCACCCCGGTTGGTAAGGGCGACTTTTTTATGCAACTGGCATATTATTATTATCATCTGAATCTGACATAAATTATATCTTCGAAAGGTTCTATTTCTACAGGCTCCACATCTACAGAATCTACTCCTGCAGTTTCAGAAGCGAACAGCAACGCTACCAAACGGAAGCAAGATGAGTCCAAGTCTACTTCCAGTCGTAAGAAGAAGAAGAATTCTCCTGCCTCTTCTACTGCAGCTGCTGCTGGAAGAGTATCTCCGATAGAAGGGAACTTAATGAATGCCTCAAACTTTTTTGAAGAAGCACAAAAACGTTATTTTGAATACGCTGCTTTAGAGACTGAAAAGAAGAATCAAGATGCAGAAATTAAGGAACTAGTGAACAAAGTCCACGGGCTTGAAGGACAAATGAAGGAGAAGGGCGAAGAACTCAGCGATATGATGGCACAACTCACTGAGAAAACTGATGCAATGAAGCACCTCGAGGATAAGGTAGAGGCACTGAAGAGGGGGAAACTTGCTCTAGACGATGAAGTAGAGGCACTGAAGCGAGGGAAACATGCTCTAGAAACAGAGAACAGGCAGTTGAAGAGTGATATGGAAAGGCTGCGCCGCCGATCATCACCTCCCTCCGATGACGAAGATATTTTACGTGGACTTGATAAAGAGTTGATTGAAAAGATCAACAACCAAATTGTAAACAATGGCGAAGAAGTTACACTCGACCAAATTGCTGGATTGGAGAACGCAAAGGAGACTGTGCATCAATTGGTAACTTACCCTATGAAACGACCTGATCTGTTCACCGGTTTGCGTGCCTGCCCGAAAGGATTGCTGTTGTTTGGACCTCCTGGTATGTTTCTGTTTGTTCATCTTTTGCTTCCCTTGAATCCATACATATGGCTCATCCTCTGGCTGGTTGATTGATACAGGTACAGGCAAAACCACAATTGCAAAGGCAATCGCACACGAAAGTGGAGCGACATTCTTTTCGATCTCATCTTCCGACCTTACAAGTAAATGGCTCGGCGAAGGAGAAAAACTGGTCAAAACGCTCTTTGCAGTGGCAGCGTACCAAGCGCCCTCAGTTGTCTTCATAGATGAAGTTGACTCAATGTTGACTCAGCGGAGAGCAGACGAGGATGATGCAATTCGTCGTATGAAAACAGAATTTCTGGTGCAGCTTGACGGGGCGGGTAACAGGAGAGAGGGACATGTGTTAGTGTTGGGAGCCACCAATCGACCCCAAGACCTTGATGAAGCTGCGCGTCGTAGATTTGCGAAACGATTGTATCTTCCCTTACCGAATCAGCCAGCTCGTGAAACACTACTACGCACTCTTGTAGCAAAGAACAGCCACTCTTTGACAGATGACGACTTCGTAAATCTGTCTCGTGATACTGAAGGTTATAGTGGAGCTGATTTGAAGAATTTATGCAATGATGCATCATTTGGTCCAATGAGGACTCTAAGCCCAGAGGCTGTGATGAGCATCAGCCCAGACGATGTCCAACCGATTTCTTATGAGCACTTTTGTCATTCACTTCGTATTACCAGTCCAAGTGTTGGACAGGAAGACTTGCAAGCTTATGTTGACTGGAGCAATGCACACGGAACCAAGCCTACTTTCTTGGGGAATTAGATTGTGTTTACTATGTGTCATTTGGGGTTATAGGGGCATTGATTAGGTAATACAATTATATGTGAATGTGATACAGCCAACAGAAATCTAATTTATCATAAGAGACTTCATCCAATCAAATTCTCCAGGATGAGAAGTGGACCGGCAAAGCCAGAGCTTATCTATTGCTCATGATTGATATATGTTTCACCCATCTCTTGCTGCTTGCTTTTATTCTAAACGTTATTTCAATATCACAAGCTGAGTCACAGTGTAAACCTACTCTTCCAGCAATCGAATCCCCTCTCATCGTGATCGTGACCCCGAATTGGAGGAGTAGCAGTGGCAGCCCCACCCCACGTCTGGATTCGACCTCTAATATTGCTTCGTCACACCTACATACTGACTTTTACTGTGCACCACACTTGAGGCTCCCCTGGGCTAAATATGGCTTCTTTCAACCTTCCTCTTGTCACATGCAATGAAATCTTCTCGGCTGGCCACAAGTGGAGGAGTAACCAAATACTCCAATCCTTCCATTGGTGAATTGATGCGTTGGTTTACTCTTAAGTATGTAATGAAGAGAGATATGTAGTAAGTACATAAGTAAGTATGAAGGTTGGGACTGGGACTGTTTGACCTGGACACCATGTGGGTATGAAGAGACACCGCTCGTGGCTGATGCGACAGTTTATCCAATTCCTTTAATTCTTTTCGCCACGCCAACATCATCACAACGCCCTTCACCAATGAACATGACACTCATCACCTCCAACAACAACAATATAATCTAGATAATCACAAACTAAAAGGCAAAAAGGGACAATGGGACAAGCCGCATCCAAAGCCAAAGAGGCAGCCACAAGAGCAGCCAAAGACCCTCGACTCTCCAAAGCAATCCCAAAACACAACAAACAAAAGCCGCAGCAGAATCTCAAATGGAAAGCAAACAACTTCCTCCTCCACCACCCAAGAATATTCCGGCGGTGAATATTCACCCACCCGAGGCCACAACCACCCACCCACCAACAACAATGAAAAAAATGCCCGAAATGCCACCGATTCTCATTAAATTCCTCAACGATGCAGGACCATTGCAACGCACTGTCGATAAAGAATTAACCTCCACAAAAGTATATGATGCACTCGTCACGGATGAAACTACACGGGAGGAACATACCAAGCAGGCGAATTTACGTGTGAGGCGGAGGATGCCCATTGTGTCGTATAAAGATCATGATGATTTGATTAAAAATGATGAGAGGAGGAATAGTAAGATTTTGGAGGAGGATGTGGTGGATGATGGGACCATGACTACTCGGACAACTAATTTTTCTACTAGGGATAGATCCAAAAATGTGGTGGATTTTGGTTTAGATAGGATGGAAATGTTTCGATTGGCACTTAAATTGAAAGAGTTGAAGGTGAATTCTGCAGAGTGGAAGGAGGAGGTGGAGAGTGAGTTTAAACAAATTCGGAGAAAGAAGATATTGTCGATAAGGGTGATATGAGGACTTTGGTCAATTAAAAGACTTTGCCCTTTTTGACAATGCAATGCAGTTTATTGGTGTTCCTGTGTTGATGAAGGATGAAGAGGATGATATTATTGGGGTCAAGTCGGGGAAGGTGGAGGATTTGAAGTTCTCTGGTATGAAGGAGGTTCCCGAAGAAAAGGTAATCTTTGTCATGAAAGCAGAGGAAAGAAAGAGTCAAACTCATCTACACAATAATCATCTCTACCATTTACATCTATTTCGTACGATCTACATTTGTTGCATGATTGCAAGGTCGCTCAAAAGTCCATCATCAATATGCGAATATTCTTCCTCTCTGCATACATGAGTGTTCTCTGTAACCTGGAAATTGCTGAACATGTCTTCTTCATACACCTCTACATTTTCATTACCAAAGCCGTCAAATCTTTCACATCCAATTCCTACTTGGGCATTGAATGAGGAGTCAAAATGGGAATCAAATGGTACAGGATGACGTGTTGGTTGAAAGAGAGTGGGTTCAATCGGGTCATGTTTTGAGATGTATGACGCATCTTCCCCATAATTACGTTGGCACGTGGTTGCAGTTGCTCCAATACTAAAGTCTTCTGCAAAGAAATTATTATCATAAAATTCCTTTGGACGTGTAGAAAACAAGTCCTGCGGCTCTGCGGTGACGGTAGTGTAGGCGCCTGTGAAGGAGCTGTCAGAGTGTATAGGTTGCGTGCTGACTGTCGTAACCAAAGAAGGAAGAAGAAGAAGAAGATTGATGATGCGTCGACGAATCATGGCCAGCACAGTCGAAGAACTGGGATTGCTTGTGCTGGACATCATCCACGAAAGAGGAAGAAGAAGAAGGTTGTTGTTGTTCATGATGTGTCTGGGAAGAGTGGTCGGCTACGTAGCTCTGAGAGTCAAGATAGCCCCAACAATGTCCACTCTCATAGTCATCATGATCGGGGCGCTGTTGATTTGCCACTGCCGTACTTTTCTGAAAGAGGCTAACACCTTGATCTTCTTTCGCTTTTTCACCATTATCGACGGGGGGCTACAGTAGTATCAGCAGCATCATGAGAATCAGCGCGATGCGTTTGGGTTTTTAGACTTCTCCCAAATCTTCTGAAACACATCGAGAAGACTTTGACCCGTAGTTTGTTTCTTTCCTGCGTTTCCTGGACATTGGTTTGAACGATTTGCCAACGAGTCGAGAGGAATATTCATGAAAATGAATGGGAACATCCTTGTGCGAAGTTTGGTGGGATATACTTGGATTTGTTCTTGAAGTGAAGTTGCCGCTGTCCAATCCTCCGAGATAAATTTCCGTCAGGGGAGGTCGCACATCATCGGTCTTGTCGTCTCTATTCCTCTTCTTCTTGTCAAGTCCTATCCCCCTTCTTATTGGTTGGAAAGAAGCTGAACATGTCATTCTTTGTTCGTTCGACTTCTTTAGACTGCTGATTGCAATCATTCGCACGAGGAACGTCATCTTTTGATCCATAGACTAGCGAGTGCCAGATGTTTTCCTTTCCATCGGAGGCGGAGCGACGGTCGCGCCTGGCCTCATTGCGATTGGATTTGCGATGATGAATCTCCCCTACACTGTTTTCATTCGAGTGTCTATCACCAACTTTGTGTTTTTGACGAAGAGCACTGCTCCAATCCTTCTTCGTGGCAGGGTGCAATGTTTCCATCGGCAATTCTGGAAGCGATGCGAGGATCGATATGTCCACCAAGAAAAGGCCATACTTCATTTGGATCAGCGTTGTGGTTTGACCCAGCAATAGGCCATAGCGTTTCAATCTTTTGTTTTGAGGTACAATAAACTCTCTGGTGACGAAAGGTACGGAATGCAATCCAAAACGTATCCTCAAAATCCCGTGTCATCCGACCAGCAACACGCAAAGCAGTAAATATCTTCGATGGAGTGCGATGAACGCGTACAATCTTGTGAGCGAGCTTGATGCCAATTCCAGGAATGCCATCGCAATAATCGCATCCCGACAAGATACACATAAAGACGAACATATCATGCGTCCAATTGCGGAAGGATGGGGATTCGTTCTTACCCAAGTCTCTCATGACCTGGATTTCTTGGCCTTGGTTAGTATCAAAATCAATCTTGAATAATACTCTTGGACATCCATAGACAAGAGTATCCGAATCTTCAGTAATAACTAGATCAACCATGCCCGTGTGTGCCATCCTCGCCATTTGCGCATCGGCCTCATACGGAGCTACCAAAAACGCCACGCCCGCCTGCTTACAAGCCTTGATCAACCCATACCTGATTTTGTGGGTAACAGAACACGACTGTGCATAAAAGCGACGAGCTGCTCGACTATCGCCACCCTGTTCAGCGGCTACAGCCTTTTGGAACGCATTATCTCGCTCGGCACGGCGCTTCTCATTCTCTTCCTTCTTGCAGGGCAAAGAATCGCCATCTATCACCAAAATGACCTCCATACCAAAGTTGGCCCGCAGACTCTCCGCCTTTCTCATGGTAAAATTAATACACTTCATGTCCACTGACGGCGGCGTCGATGATGATTCTTCAGATCGATCTCTTTGGCTTTTTGCAAGTGCTTTGACATCACAGGCGAAGACTCCCTTGTGAAGCCATGACATGGCATCGACGGCAACTGTCAAACCGCGATAGCGCTCGAGCGAGACCGACCGAGTGATTGATTGGAGGCATGGCAAGAGTCCTTTTACTCCCATTGTTGAAACGAGTGAAGAAAGAGGAGGGGTTGTTGTGAGGAAATGTTGTGAGGTTCTTCTCCAAAGCAAAGATCGAAGATGAGCTGAAATATTTTTCTCTCCTCGCTGTTGAGCGCGCCACTTTTAGTCGCAACCTGCTTGTGAGCTCCTGTCCTCAGGGATCAGGGATACTATCGTATGATTACTAATGCCAATCGTTGCGGCGTTATAAAAGGCTATTGGGTCAGAATACGATGAAATACCACGACAATGAGGGCAGTGCAGTAGGTGGAAATTGCTAGTATGGTAGTGGTAGGGTCATATTCAATATCAATAGATTGGATAATGGCACTATCACTATGACGCTAGTCGTTGTCGAATTATGAAATGATGAGTCAATATTATTGCCAGTTGCAAGCAGAATTTAGAGAGTGTTTAGTTTGCAAGAATGTCATAACTATTTGATCTTCAACAAACTAACGCAGTCAAGTCATTTGGCAATAAGCTCGTATGTCCTGACGCGAACTTGAGCACAAGATTACTTCATCCCAATTACGCTGGCGCGGCCACGGCCATTGAATATATGTTATCTTCGTATCACGTCATTATTTCTGTTCTGCTTCTCATTCGAGATGAATCCATTGTAACCATAAATATCCCCGCATTATTTCGCTCTCATGCCCTATGAACCAATTACTTCTTCGAGGCCATGTCGTAGGAGTCGAGGTCATAGTCTTCAGAAGTCAACTCCTCATCCTCTTCATACGAACCAGTACACATGTTTGCGGAATCTACCCACTTACAGCCACATGCTGCGCAAGTAGATTCTCCAAGCAAGAGTCCAAGCCTCGCGCACCCCTTAGATATCTGCTCACTCATGGCATCATTTAATACTTCCCTGCTCCAGTTATCACACTCACCAGAACCTCCTCCACCTCCACCACTACCACCGCCGCCGAATCCTCCCCATCCTCCTCCATCTCCACCGCCACTACCGCCAGCATGATCTTCATACGAACCAGTACCAGTACACATATTTGCGGAATCTACCCACTTACAGCCACATGCTGCGCAAGTAGATTCTCCAAGCAAGAGTCCAAGCCTCGCGCACCCCTTAGATTTGCTCATGGCATCATTTAATACTTCCCTGCTCCAGTTATCACACTCACCAGAACCTCCTCCATCTCCACCACTACCACCGCCGCCGAATCCTCCCCATCCTCCTCCATCTCCATCTCCACCACTACCACCGCCGCCACCACCGAATCCTCCTCCTCCACCTCCACTACCGCCACCAGCAGAAACTACTGGGTCACAACTTCCACTGCAAGATAGGACACAGTTGCTACCACCGCCGATATAATCATCGTTTGAGAGAGAAATTGCACAATTACTACCTCCACGATAACTAGTTGTTCCGCTTCCACCGTAAATAATAGAACCACAACTTACACTCGAATTCATTGGCACACAGCACTGCTCGCCGGAACCACAGCCGGTGATGGTAGCCGAGCTTCCGGAAGAAATGGCGACAACATTATGTTCGAGGAACTCGAGGTCTTCAGCACTTCCACGAAGGCCCTTTGGTTCGTGTTGCGCGTAGGCGGCGCTGGTCAAGAGTGATAGGAGAGCGATTGGGAACTTCATGATGATGATGGGATTCTGTTTTGAATTTTATGGCAACAACACGTGAAGCACATAACGCGAGGATGCAAACGAAGCGAACCCGATGAAAATGTGCACCTCTGTAGGATCCTGTAGGATTGATACCAGTTCCTGAAAACACAAGCAGGTGTCAAGGCGGTCGCCGTGTCACTGCGGGTCTGCTTCTCAGCATAAAAGAGACGCGTGTTCGAACTGGATAGGAGGGAATGAGACGCTTGTTGCTGAGCGAAGAGGAAGCGATTGAGGGTTGCCCGCCATTTAATTATAATGATTCCTACGTTGAATCCAAAGCTGCTGAATGCCGATGCGTGTCATCCAACATGGGTTAAATGATTAATTAACCCCTCCCTTTGTGACACCGGACTTTGAAGACTCCCATCTTACTATCATTGCGAGATCCCATCTGATCGCTACATACAAGGGAATCGCTCGAACTGTACCCCCCAAACTTGCCTATACCCCCCCTCCAAATCTCAGCCTAGGGTCCAAGTTCTTATACCCCCCTCCCTAATTACTAGAGATTACTAGGAGAAGCAGCTGACATATTCGACTTATACCCCCCCCAGACCCAGTCTAGCCTGAAATTCTTATACCCCCCGGGGGGTATAGTTCGAGCGATTCCCTTGTACC
>JAHBBA010000555.1:0-34947 GCA_018806925.1 Skeletonema costatum | reverse complement strand
TCAGCAGGGGGGCGAAAGATTCCAATGAGATCTGCTAGGAGTCGACCTTCCCCATGGCTACATGATAGCTACACTACACAAACTACAAACAAATCAAACACAAAAAGCAAAAAGAGCAGCATTACACCATCAAAACAGAAGCAATTCATTGGCAGTGGAGCCCAACGTCCTCCACGTGTTATCATCATTGGCGCTGGTATATCCGGTTTGGCGTGTGCACGCGAGCTCAGTGAACGTCGACATGATGTTCTTATATTAGAAGCAAGGAATAGATTGGGAGGGAGATTAAGAACGATAGATTTAATGATGGATGATGCTGAAACAGTGAGCGGCAGGCAGGAGGAAGTAAGTGACGTACAAAGTGAATTGTTCAAAATAGAAAAATGGTCTCCCGTTGACGTTGGTGGTGCGTTCATCCATGGCACGGGAGTTTACACTAATACTGATTCACAATCATCCAACGTGGGTTCGCATGATTTTGGGACAAGCAAAAGTAGAAGTGGTAATGGAACAAACGTTAAAGATGGTCAAAACAACGATGCTAGTCCGATGAGAAAATCGAAGCGGCTTCTTAATGTAAGAAGTGATCAGAAGCTAATAAGCAAAGATGCGAATAAGAGCAAGTTCAAGCGTGCAAATGGCAATGGTATGCTAAATCCAGTGTACAGCCTTGCCCAAAAGCTACGACTGCCTCTCCATGCCACAGCTGGTGCTCATACCTGCCTGGTGGATCATAATGGAGCAAAAGTAAGTGACGAGGTTGATGAGAAAGTTTCGCATGATTTCAATGAGGTTTTGGATCTAGCAACTAAATGTTGTGAGAGTGGACGGTATGAATGGAAGGATCACAATGATGAAGAGGAAATTAAAGGTGATGCTTCTGATGCCATTATTGCACCATGCGACGACTTTGCTAATGTATTCGAAGAATGCAAGAAGCATCATTTTGATAAATCTGCCAGAAGCGCTCAAGATATCGACTCCAGTGATGCAGCAGTGCGTAACAACTTGTTTCAGTGGCATATTGCCAATCTTGAAATGAGCTCAGGCGCTCCCATGGCGCAGCTGGGACAGAAGTGGAATAAAGACGAACCATTTGGGTATGGTGGAGACCATTCTTATTTAGAATGTGGCACTCGTGATATCATAGAAGCGCTGGCGGAGGGATTCGACTGCAGGGGTTTATGCAACCAATCCTCTCTTTTGAATGCCACTAACTCAACAGACAAATCATCTTTGAAGAGAGGAACTATTCAGTGTGGGATAGAGGTGAATGGAATCAAAGTAGTTGAGAGAGGAGAGGTCAAGGAACGCAAACGATACAGTAGTAGGCAGCCGATTACGTTGGACGAGTCGAAGCTCCGTCGATCTCGCCGATCCAATAGAGGAAGTCACATTCATGGATCGCCTTCTCAACAAACTGGGCAGCAAGTGGAACCACCGTCCTTTGCATCAACATATGACAATGAGGAAAGTACTGTTGTTCATGTGACCACAACTTGTGGGCTGACACTTGAAGCTGATGCTGTCATCGTTTCAACGCCGCTGGCAATACTATCTTTGCCACCAAACTCTCCTGGGCACATTGCGTTTAGCCCTCCCTTGCCTAACTTCAAAAAGGATGCAATGAGTAGATTAGGAGTTGGTACGTACAACAAGTGTTGCATGTCCTTTGAAAAGGCGTTTTGGAAGAATCTCTTTCCAACATCAACATCAAAATCAATCGAGGGGGACCAACGTCTAGACTTTGTTGGTCATGCAGCCATGGAACATGGTAAAGATATTTTGTTCTTGAGCATCAAAAACTCTCCTATCTTGGTAGCAATTTATGGTGGCTCAGAATACTCGAAGGAGGTTGAAACTATTCATGATGAGGAAGTTGTGGGAGAATGCATGGAAGTGTTGAAGAAAATGTGCAACAAGGCACAACATGCACAAAGTCGTAAGACTAGGCAGCAAGTTGATGATATCACAATTCCAGAGTGGCCAATTGATTACTTCTTTTCGCGGTGGGGCTCAGATCCCTACAGCAGGGGCGCTTTCGCTTATATTCCACCTGGTATCGATGGGTTTAAGGAGTTGTCAGCGATGTCAAAGCCAATTTATGATTTCTATCCAGAGCATCAAATTCCAAGCGACAAACCAAAGAGACCTCTGATTTTGTTTGCTGGTGAAGCAACAACTCCCTACCATCCGTCAACGTTTCATGGCGCCTTTGAGAGTGGAATACGTGAAGCATATAGGCTTGATTTGGCCCTAGAACCTGATTTAAGTGAGTTCAAATTCAATGACTCATTCATCTACAAGCCGACATTTTCAGTGCGGCGTGCACCTCTCGCTGGCTCGAAAGCAACATTAGCCACGAAAGCAGAACATCTCCCAAGTGAAGCAGCCGCAAATGGTGACTGGAGTTTTGACAACGATGTGAGCATCTTAAGAGGAGTTGAGAGTTTTGGTTGCTCGTTTGAAGGCATGGCAAAAATCAAGTCAAAGATAATGGCATCTGATAACACCTACAACACAACGGATCTGGTGAACAGGTACAAGTTTCTCCGAGGTTTGCTTGATGATAACCCACAGTCAGACTTTGACTGGGATAAGAGTGAGTGGTCTCTTCCTGGAGGAAGCTGGCTTGCAACAGGCGTGAGTCAGGCTATGAAGAGGAAAGTACCTATACAAGCGAAGAAAGGTTGCTGCAATCACAGCTAAAGCTACTATCCGACATCAAAGTCGGAACCAGACGGAAATTTTATGGCCAGATGATACACCACTATTATCCGGGTGTTGTGAAAGCTCACCACTCCATGGTCTCTGGCAAGTACGGAATCATAGAAGACGAAGGATTTATATACACAATACATTATGATGATGGAAGCGAAGAGACTCTTAATATGGCACATGAAAAGGTTCCGCATCATAAATGGCTCGGCTGAAACTACTCGAAGATCATCTAGAAATGCAAAGAAGAAGTGGGACGCATCATTTGAGTTTCATTGATACATTATGATAACACATGTATCAAAAGATGAAGTCTATGAAGTGATTGCCTCGCACGTTGATTAATTAACAGAGCTCAAACCAATGTTCATATTCAAATAGTTTGTTACTGATAAGTGGCGGCGTTATAGTCCTGAGTCTTTTCACCAGCACCTCTGAATAGAGCTCAGTGCTGATGACGACTGTCACTACAAGCCTTACAGTGCCGTCAGCACATGCAATCCCTAATCCATTACAAAGCTTACTTTACTTATTTCTAACAGAGCTAACGAGTCATCCATCGTGTTGCCTCTTAGTGGTAGGTCTTTACGCGTCCCTCCATCCCAGAGGCAAATCGAGATTGGCAAAGATTTCTTTCCATGATCGTGATGGATGAATAGTGCAATATGATAGTGTAATCGCAATAAATGACGCTCACTCTCTTCGATGAGACTAGCTAGCTGAGCAGCAGGCTCTTGCTGGGGGGTATTTAATACCGTACTTGTATCTTTACTCTCTCTACATATGGTAGAACTTCCGGACAAAATCCAAATCTCAATCAAAATGGTCTTAGGTCGTAGGCCGTATGTATTGTAGTAATAGTCAAAGGAGTTGTTGCTGGTTAGCCACACTTAAATTTAATAATTATCTAGCACTGTGCGATCATCTTCTCAAATAATACCACGATGTCCTCCTCTACAAACACCAACGACGACAACAAAATTGACATCCCTTCCGCCGACATGCTCCGTTTGATTTTAACCCATCTCACTGAATCAAATCTACACCAATCATGCCAATCACTATCTCAAGAATCTGGAGTGGTCCATGGCAGGTTTGGTCGGCCCCTCCAAAGGACAGCTGGTTTCCTGTGCCGAGGGAGGACGGTGGGGTGAGTGTTTAGAAATGTTGGATAAATTAGATTTACAGCGGTTTCGAAGGGGGTACATAGATGATTATTGCAAGGCACGTGGAGATGGTGGCGGCGATGATGGTACTAATAATGGGGGTGCACATGAATCAATCATTACCCCGCTTGAGAAGGCAGTGTCTCTCACACATGAAATGACAATTCTTGAGTTGGGTGATAGGGGTGAATTCGAGCTAGCCTATGCCACCTGAGGATGTGCTCGGAGATGCTGGATAAAACGCTACCGGTTCATGGCGATGATGTTGAGAATATGGATGATTTGAAGCATAATAGTCATCAAAACAACACCAACAATAACGAGACTAATTTGGGAATGATGTCATCAAGATCAGGAGATGTTGAAAGACGAATCACTGCATTATCATCGCTGCGTTCGTCTGGGGCAGCTACTTCACTCTTACTACCAACCAATTATTACGGTCCGTCGAATCAAACTCAACAAAAACGTCGCCATTTCATATCGAAATTGCTGAGTAAGCATGTACCGGAGGCGCCAATGGGAAGATTATCGTCATTACTTCAGCAAAGTGTCAATGGCAGTGCTTTACAGGGGCTTTCCCTACAGTAAAAAAGTTGTTCCAGGAGCAGCTTGAAAATGACGATGATGATGGTGCTGGTGGCAAGAAGAAAAAGAAGAAGCGAAAGACTCCAGAACAAAAGTTTGATCTAGTGTTGGGTAATGTTGACTTGGTTGGGAGCACTGATAGTAAGAAGCATAAACGCAAAACGTCCTCGACAAAGGAGGGAATAGTGGAGCGCATCCCATCCCGTGCCAAGCAGACTATCCGATTGGGAAAGAAGAGTTACATTGAATCTGCTATATTCCTACCAGATGGTAGGGGGTTGGTTACAGGCTCCAGCGATGGATTTATTGAAGTTTGGGGGGAGCGAACCAGGTCAGGCGATGATGAAAGTTCCCCCAACTCTCTACTTCAGAATGATATTGATTTTGAAAAGTTACGAACATCAGATTTGCCATATCAAAAGAATGATGAGCTAATGATGCAAGATTCATCCATTTTGGCCATGAACTTTTCAAACGATGGGACCATGCTGGCGTCGGCATCATCGTACGGCGACGTTTGCGTGTGGAAAATTGCGGATGGACGCTTATTGCGCAAGTTGGAGAGGACGCATGGTGGGAGTGGATCCAATGACCAGGGCTGTGCGGTTACCTGCCTTCAATTCTCTCCTGATGGATCTAAAGTGCTTTCAGGGGGGCATGACTCCACCTGTCGGGAACATGGTCTTCTTTCATCTCGAATGATCAAAGAGTTTCGAGGGCACAAGTCATATATCAACTGCTGCAGCTATATCATTCTTCCTAACTCGTCGATTGTAACTCACAGCGAGTCTGGTGGCGAACGCAACTTCTTAGCAGTAGTCACTGCGAGTGCAGATGGATCGGTAATGGTTTGGAATTGCCGTAGTGCAGAGCCTCTGCGAGAAATTATACCACCAATATCCACATCAATCAATACCTCGGTTCATGATACAGAGTCAATTGTTAGCTCTAGGAGTATCCACACGGTGATTCACTTGCATTCCCCTCCAAATACAATGATTGTTGTCCCTCGATCAGATCAAGCATTTTTGATGTCACTATCCGGGAGCATACTGCAAACATATGTTAGAGATGATGTGCAGGGTACTGAGCTCCTTGCTGCGACCGTTAGCCCAAGTAACCAATGGCTGTACATATCCGCAAACGATGGCAAGTGTGTCGTGTTTGACTTGAATTCAGGCAAGGTGGAGAGGATCCTGTCATCATTTACCCAAGAGTGTGTCGGGAAGAGTGACATAAGTTGTGAGATTAGTGGGATGCTGCATCATCCTCACTGTAGCTTCATCGGTGGATATAGCAATGACAAATCGCAGAAGCGTGGGATGTTAAGTATTTGGAAGTAAAAAAGGCACTTGGAACACTTAGTACGATACAGATAAAATTGAACACTTCTTAGTACAGAAGTTGTACTGACGACTTGTACTCATCCCAAATGCATTTGGGTTCCAGATGCATGGTTTTGGGCCTCAAATGCATTCTGGTGCACTCAGATGCATTTGGGCTTAGCTCCAATTCTAATGCTAATGCATCTTAGCTCAAATACATCTAAGTAGATCAAATTCAAATGCATCTGAATGCACCTGAATGCATTACAATATTATGTAGATGCATTCAAAAAAATGCATTAACGATGAGTAAAATAAATAAGTATTGTACAAGTAAGTAGGTACGTCATCCCGGTCAGTCCCGGGCGGTTTCGTCTCAATTTTGGTGAATTTTTGAAGATACGTAGGAATTCAGTATGTGGTGTCAAATCAATTTTTACTGGGGTCGCTAATCTGAGTGCGCCATCCATGTGAGTGAGAGTGATGCCTCTCACAATCATTCTACTCCACAGTTATAACCAAATAGAAACTATCACCATGATGAAGTCATCAACAACAATCGCAGGATTAATAGCGCTTACAGCTTCCTTGGTAACCTCCCAATATTATGATGGCGGAGGCGCCTACGGAGGAGGTAATCCTTATCAAGGAAATGCTTACAACAGCAACGTAGGATATTACGGACCGCACCCAGAAGCTTTCTACCAGCAACCCTACGGTGGAGGAAATAGCTATGGCAGTGGGGGCGGACAGGGGTACTACTCTGACAAGGGCTACCAAGACTCTAACCCGGTGTATAAAAATAATGACTACGGTGGAAGCAACTATGGCGGTGGATATGGTGGAGACAACTACGGTAGTGGAGGATCAGGATATTCAGTCAAGAGTTATCAAGGCTCCAGCTCGTCGTACACAAATGATGACTATGGTGGAGGAAGCAGCTACGGGCAAGGTTATTCCGACAAGAGCTACCAAGATTCAAACTCGGGGTACAAAAATGATGATTACGGGGAAGAGGACACCAACACATGTGCAAGCCCATGGAAATGCTGTAAGGCACGTCGAAATAAACATCCTTATGTCAAACAAATTTGTGATGGTTGTGGCAACAACGTGTGTAACACCAACGACCCTAACCATTGGACTAGAGTACAAACTCCCAAGCCGACTCCGAAGCCAACCAATGCACGATGGGGCAACGATGCATGGGGTAACGACGGATGGAATGGTGGCAACACTTGGGGCAGTGGTCAGAGGGACAGCAAGTGGGGAAGTGATGGTGCATGTTGCCAGACGCTTGACGCATGTCCTTTTAGTTTCCCTGTCAAGACAGACACGTTAGTACTGGATGTGAGAATGGATCAGAGGCTTAGGCTCAAGGTCTGCTGCAAACAGTCGCAGTCACAAGACAGGTGGGGAGGTGATAGGTGGAGTGGTGGCGGTAATGGTGACAGATACGAACCTACACAAAGTCCAACAATACCCGTACCTACACTAAGTCCAACATTATCTCCTGAAGGCAGGCGAACACGCAGACCAACACGCAGACCAACACGCAGACCAACCAACAACAGGAGGGAGCTGATGTACGAAGGGGCCTATGAAGGCGGTAATCCTTATCAAGGAAATCCCTCCAACAACAACGGAGGATATTACGGACCATACCCAGAAAATTTCTACAAACAACCCTACGATGGAGGAAACTCCTATGGAAGCGGAGGCAACAGCTACGGACAAGGGTACTCTGACAAAAGCTTACCAAGATTCCAACTCAGCGTACACTGTAAAGTCCTACGGCGGTGGTGACTACGGCGGCGACGATTACGGAGGAAACAGCTACGGGGGTGACGATTATAAAGGAAAACAGCTACGGAGGAAACAACTACGGCGGTGACGATTATAGAGGAAACAACTACGGAGGAAACAACTACGGAGGAAACAGCTATGGTGGTGACGACTACGGCGGTGACAATTACGGAGGAAAACGGCTACGGCGGAGGAGACGACTACGGAAGAGATGAATACTACAGCGGTGGAGACTACTCAGACAAGAGCTACTACCAACCCAATACCAAAGGATCTATCACCGTGCTCGATAATTGTCCCAGCCAGTACGAACCAACTATGACACCGACAGTAACTCCCACTACATCTCCAACTGAATCTCCAACTGAATCTCCAACTGAATCTCCAACTGAATAATCTCCCATCTAGAGTTGGACTAACCGGTATCTAACAACTTCTTCATGTTTAAATGTATTGAATAGAACAGTAAACTTCAATTAGAGGTGATAATAATTGACTAGCACCTTTTGAATTCATATAAAACATAAACAGTGCTGGACAGCTCATGAAAATGCAGAAAACAATCCTCTTCATCTCCGCTCTTCAATGGGTTCCTTCTATATTCATCCGGAGCAATTTCCTCTTTCACACACTCAAACCCTTCCGATTTCATCGCGGCAATGAACTCTGGCAAGCCATCCCTCCCTCCATCTGGAGCGACATATAAAAATGATCCTCCGCCATCACCACAATCAGAATCATTACATTTGAGTAATCCGGTAACCACCTTCTTCAACAAAGGAACGATGTCTTTCTGATAAATGCAATCTGAACAAATCACATAATCTAGTTTTTCAGATGGCCATGTAGAAACATCTCCCCAATCAATGGAACTACCGGTGGAAACATCATTGCACTGGTTCAATTCAATATTGTGGCGTATGTTGTCAATTGTCTGTGGATTCAAATCAGTAATTAGCACTGATTTTGGTTTGCCGTGCACTGCTGCAGCCAATGCTGGAATACCACACCCTGCTCCCAACTCTAGTATCGTCTTGCTTCTCATTCGTTCCACCATAGAGGGAGATGCCAACCAACGAGCCATGACTAGAGAAGCGCACCATATGCCTAACCCAGTCGTATCTTCGATCGCTTCGGCGCCGAAAGGATTATCAGCGTGTGCAATTGGCTAATGATAAATCATGACGGGACGCAATGAATATATTAGTTGGGCACAATCAATGAACGCAATATTCCAGAATACAACTGTACACTCACCAACTCTCGAATCGATACACAGGGGCCATCCTCAACCCCGCAATCTCGTAAAAAGTCAAATTCATGCACAATACTCTTCTTCCCACCGTCACCGTCACTCTTCTTCGCCTCCCCACCTTCACTATCATCGACGCCCATTTCATCATCATCCACAGCTTTCCCATCCAATCCTCCAATCAAACGCTCCTCCTCTGCTGAATCATGATTTAACAAATGTTCCACAGTCTTCGTATCACCCGATTGAAATCCCTCGGTAAGAGCCGATCTTCCAAAATTATTTTTCAATAGTACATCTAATGGTTGTTGTGGCTTGTTTCTTCTTGCTGGTTTTTGCAGTAGCGTCATAATGGTTTAATATCATATTCACAACCTCTGCATGGCCTGACGCCGCTGCCCAATGTAATGGAGTATTCCCACTATCGTTTTGTAGATGATCAGCTCCTCTACTTAGCAATAGCTGAACAGTAGTCAAGTGTCCGTTAGCAGCCGCTTTGTGCAATGGTGTGGATTGAGAGTTGTCGATGGCATTCACTATAGTTTGTGTTGCTTGTTGCTTCTTAGACCAAACATCCAAAATGGCACGACAGGCATCAACTTCGCCATATCTAGCACAATCAATAAGTTCAGATGATGCCTCGTCAAAGTCGGCAAGTTCGGATGCATCTTGGAGTAATGCATCAAAGTCTTCTTGTGTGCATTCGAGTGGTGGATCGGGTGTGATTTGCTTCGGCTTTGTTGACTTTTTGTTGTTGGTGTTCTTTCGTTTGGGGTTATTGCTGCCTCCTCCTCGTTTATTGGAGGCTTTTGATGATGTGGTGCTGGACATGGTTTGGTTGTGCTTTGTCCGTGAGAGTGAGTATCTCCAGCTTTGTACTACTACTTCTTCATCATGGAAGGTGGTAGGTAGGTATGGTTGGAATGTTGGGTTGGAAGTTGGATGGAGGAGGTTTTGAAAGGACAGACGAACAAACATTCAGATGAGGGGCTCATCATAACGCTTACGGGTTGCTGGATCTTAGCTTAGCTCAAAGGTTATGAACAACTACTTCTCAAAACAAAAAACAATTCAATACGCTTTGCAAGCAACTACAAGCCAATGTTAATTAAGCTTACGGCTGTGTGCTCTCTTCATCTCAGCATACCACTCTTTCATTGTGTCCTCAAATATAGGAAGCTCGAAGATGTAATGCCCAGTATGCCCAGAAGTAGTTTCAACATATTTGATCTGAGGTTGTCTTTCAGTACTGTTTGGTGTTTCTGCTTCCACTTGCTTGATCACCTCTTCGTAGATGTGTTTAAAATACACACCACCATCTTTTAGTGGATCCCCGTTTGCTGTTACTAGAAAGAGACGTGGAAGCTGCGTTGCATTACTTTCATCGAACGAACGCTTCCAATTTGCAGCATCGATTGAACCTCCAGTGATATCCACGTCAGTTGTGATCATTCCATATGGAAGAGTACTTTCGACCTCATGATTTGTCTCCATTCCCGTATAGGCCTTGAGGGACCACTCGAGCCAGTCAAACCGGTGGCATTCTAGAATAGCTATATCTGCGGAAGGAACCAGAATCTAACGACCAAGTTCCATCCTTTGATGGAAGTGGTATCTTCGGCTCGTCCACATAGAACGAGTCAATGTTCATATCCATTGATTTGAGAGTGACTTCCATCGCAAGGGTTGCTCCTGCCGAGATTCCACTAACATGAATTCCACCTCGGCCAAGATTCATATCGTTAACGAGATGGTTTAATGCCAGCAAACAATCTTCCGTTGCAGAAGGATATTGGTGCTCAGGAGCAAGGCGGTAATCAACCATCGCGATGACCGCATCATCCATAAAAGAATTTGCTGAATCATTCACATCGTTGTCTGTTTCGCCTATTTGATGTAGATATCCAAATATTTGAGCTGCTAATGCCCCTCTTCCACCCCTAACGGTGAATCCGCCTCCGTGCATGTAGAGTATGAGAGGAGCTTTGCTATCATTATTTTTTGTGATAGCAGCATCAGAACTTGCTTTCTTCTTAAGCAACGTCATATGCACTGGGCTATTGTCTCCGCCAACACTTCGTTCAATGTCAATGACTTGAACATCAAAGAGTGCATTTAAATCAACAAATTCATCAGCCTTCTCTAAAATGGCACGTACTGGATTGATGCACGATTTCGCCTCATCTGCCTCTTGTACATTTGTCCAATCAACTGTGATTGGACATTTGACAAGCTGGCCTACAGGAACAAATTTGCCGAACAAATAACCGACAAAGTATCTGACAACCCAATGCAACTCAGAAGTCTGCCACAGTGGAACCGCCTCGATTGGAATGGGTCGGTCCAAATTGTGTGTTGAGAGTGATTTGCACAGGAGGCCAATTAGTATTGCGAAGAGAAGTGCGGTGATGGAGAAGAAATTGCGGCGAAAGAAAGAAGGGCTGCTGCTGCTGCCGCTGCGGCTTGCTTCTTTCTTTTCCAAATCTCCTTGTTTGTTGAGCAACCGACACATCGTTATTTTTATGGGACCTCAGGTTCTGTCGAGATACAATAATGTAGTGATGATGCAACGCTAACGATGACATCGTCATGTTGTCGTGCACTTCCCCGCCCTGCATGCTCATGCTTCGTTCCTCCTGAGATGCGTCAGTCGGTCCCCACCCGGTTCTCAAGCTGGCACTTTAGCTGTCCGTTCGCGTTTGATGCACATCAGTACGACTTTATCACTCACTTTCTTTTGCCTTCTAGCAAAAGTGTTATAAATTATGACAGACCGTCTCTCCACACCGTTCGAGCCATCACCACAGCCACCAATCAGCAAACATCTCCCATCTCATGATTGTTCCGACAACTTGCATGCAACTAACTACTATCAACTTGCACTCAGATCTCCGCAACGCAGCATCTATTAGCATCTACAATAATACGATGGCACGAAAGAAGCAAGCAGCAAAGAAGCCTGTCAAAGAGGCTTCCTCTTCCGATGAGGAGGAGATTGATTCTCAAACTCCCGGAGCAGAACGCATCGACTCGGATGAAGATGCAAGCAGTAGCGACGATGGCAGCGAACAAGAAGAAGAGGATGATGAAGAGTACGATTCTGAAGCAGTTGATGAAGACGGTGATGATGATGATGACGACGCATCATCGGTAGAAGTATCGGATGAATACGATAATGATTCGGATGAATTCGAAGAGCAGGGATCTTCTGATGATGAAGAGGATAGATTGCAGCGCCAGCATGATTTGGAGGAGAGTGATGAAGATGTAGAGATATTGGAAGATATTGATGTTGTGGATGCTCCAAGGAACTGGCCCAAGGCTGCTGCTGCGGGGAGTAAGCGTGGTGGTGATGGAAAGAAAGTTGATGCTGCGGCGGCGCCCGATCAAGATGTCAATAACCCTGCTGCCGCTGCATGGATGCATACTGACAACCTCTCCTCTGATGATGAAGATGACTCTGGTGAAATGAACCGTATAGGTCGAATCCCCCTTCACTGGTATGATGAATATGATCATATTGGATACGATGGCCATGGGAAGAAGGTGGTCAAAGACAAAAATTCTAGTGCTGGCAAAGACTTGCTCGACCAGGTCATCGATGCCGCCGACAATAATGAAGCCGAAGGCGGTGGCAAATTCACCGTTTATGATGCACTCAATGCTAGAGATGTGACATTAACACCTCGTCAAATTGAACTCATCAGACGTCTCCAGGGCGGAGCATTCGCCCATCCCGAACACGATGCCAACCCCGATTACATTGATTACTTCTCGGGAGTGGACCCATTCAAAAGTGGATTGAATAGTGATCGATATGAGAAGAAGTCACGATTCCAGCCCAGTAAGTGGGAGAAGTTGCAAGTGCGACGATTGTTGCACAGGCTTAAATGTGGGAGTATCAATATGGATTATTTGGAGGGGAAGGTGCGTGATATGAATGATCTTGTCAAGCGTAGCGATGGAGAGGATAGTGACAAGCCGTTCCAGTTGTGGAAGGGCGATGAGGAGGATGAATTGGCATTGAGAAAGGGACCGCAGCACATGCCTGCGCCCAAGGTGCCTCCACCCGGACATGCGTTTAGTTATAACCCTCCTGGAGAGTATCTACCCACCGAGGAAGAATTGAAGGAGTGGGAAGATATGGATCCATCCGATCGTCCTTATGGTCACTTTATCCCTAAAAAGTTTGACAATTTGAGGAGTGTAGGTGCCTACGAACATGCTGTGAAGGAACGCTTTGAACGATGCCTCGATCTATATTTATGCCCACGTGCAATGAAACGACGATTGAATATCGATCCTGAGAGTTTGGTCCCCCAACTTCCTAAGGCGAGTGATTTGCGTCCCTTCCCTACGACCAAGTGCATTGAGTATTGTGTTCCAGGAAAGCAGGATGAGACTGTTATGGTGAGATGTTTGAGCGTTAGTCCTGATGGACAGTTCTTGGTGAGTGGAGATGAAGCTGGAGTTGTTCGACTTTGGGAGGTGCAGACATCTCGTTTATTGAAGAGTTGGGATTTGAACAAGTTTATTGACAATGGAGAGGAGGTAAGTGTTGTTGTAATGCAAATATTGTGCGCAAAAAGAAAATGCAATTGGCTCAAAAATCGTTTGTTAACAATGTAAATTTGCAGGATGCATCGGAAGATACGAAGAAGCCGATTGCTGCGATTGAATGGAACCCAAACCGATCCCACCACTGCCTCCTCGCTGCCATTGGGAAGTGTGCCATCGTTATCTCCACTGGCACTGGACGGTTGGACGATGCTGAAGTTACCGATGCTTTGCTTTCTGCTGCATCTTCTTGTAAGGATGGGGGGAACATTTCACCTGACTCTCGTGCGGCCAAGGCAGTTAAATGGTCATCTCTTCGAAAGAAGAAGCAAGAGTCCGACAAAGCAACCATCAGCGCGTTTGGTGATAAATCTGGCCCGGTTGCTCTCCTACGTACTAATCGGGATGTTTCCTCGGTGCGATGGCATCGAAAGGGTGACTATTTTGTTACCGTATCTCCAAAGGCTATGGCAGCAGCAGTATTGATTCATCAATTGAGCAAGGTTGCTTCCCAACAACCATTTGGAAAGATGAAGGGAGAGGCACAGTTGGCTTGCTTTCATCCTCAGAAGCCATTCTTGTTTGTGGCAAGTAAGGAGCATGTGCGAATTTACCACTTGGTAAAGCAAGTGA
The DNA here is from genome assembly GCA_018806925.1 of Skeletonema costatum. Classification (NCBI taxonomy): domain Eukaryota; phylum Bacillariophyta; class Thalassiosirophyceae; order Thalassiosirales; family Thalassiosiraceae; genus Skeletonema; species Skeletonema costatum. The sequence goes on along the minus strand of JAHBBA010000555.1, from coordinate 20,902 downwards.
TGGTGAAGCGCTTGCTGTCGGGATGTCGTCATATTTCTTCCTTGGATGTGCACACTTCTGGTGATCACTTGGTTGTGGGAAGTCTTGACAGGCGCCTGGTTTGGTTTGACATGGATCTGGCAAATACACCCTACAAAACTCTCAAGTATCACGAGCGGGCGTTGCGATCAGTTGGTTTCCACCCTCGTTATCCTCTCATGGCAAGTGCTTCTGATGATGGATCGATTCACGTGTTCCATAGCATGGTCTACTCCGACTTGATGCGCAATCCATTGATCGTTCCAGTGAAGGTTCTCAGGGGACACTCTCCTGTGAATTCACTGGGTGCTTTGTCAATGGTGTTCCATCCCACTCAACCTTGGTTATTCTCCTGCGGGGCTGATGGCAGAATACATCTCTTCCAAGATTTGTAGGAAGATTGACAGCTTGAAATATTAAGATTATTAGAGCTTCTCTAGACGAAGATATTAATGAAAGGGATAACAACAATTCGTTCTTTAACTATGTCAGCAACCTTTCTTTGTGTATGGTAGACAAGACGCCAGGTCATCTCTACCATTCTTCTTCAGCCCAGCGTACCACCGCACAGCAAACTCAGGCTCTTCTTCGACTACATCTTCGCACATTCGTTTAAATGGACCGAACTCTGACGCGTAGTTGTGTGTGACAGCAACTGTCAATTCCAGATTCAACACGAGGTGTGGCCAACTGCAATAGAAGAGCAAAAATCAGATAGAATGATGAGTGCTATTACTTCACAACAATGCGGCAATGTCAAATAGAGCAAAGGGACCAAATAACTCTTCACCTACCCTGCAGGAACAAAGACAGTTTCACCATGACATTGGAGAATCTCTATTGGTTTGTATTCGGCTGGCCACGAAGTAGAAGTTACCTTTTCATAGTAGTCTGCAAACCAAATTGAAGAGGGGATCTGAGGTTGGCCTTCGATCATCCCTATCGATTCATGCGGCGTGTGGGGAGGAAATAGCAACCACCTTTTACGTCCTTGAAGAACAGTCACCCATGCGTTGGTCCACAATGGATCGACATGAAGTCCTGTTCCACTTCGCTCCGGACCGATCAACACCCATCGATAGGGTGGCCTTGGCTCTTCCTCTTTTGTTTCGTCTCCGACGCTATCAGATCCGCATTCAAGCTCAAATAAATCTCGACTGAAGCATTTTGGAACTGTGTACTCATTCAGTAATATCCTTGTAGGATCATCATCACCAAATTGGGAGTCGTAAATGCCTAAAGGCGAGTCATCAGATTGACCTTCAGGTGCTGTAATATATTTTGCATATGTATTCAATGACATCATTTCACCGTGTTGGTCAGAATAGCGCCATGAAATGTCACCAAATCGAGCAACAAGGTTTGCAAATGTCCAACCACCATGTCCTTTAGCAGTCATTAAATTTGAATGATCACTGATGTCAGCCCAGCCTTCATTTTGTTCTTTCTCTGAACGATTCGCTTCAATGTAATTAGGCATAGCAGACCAATCCACAGTTGCACCCAATATTTTGACGGGTCGATTCTTCTCTTCAAACTCTAAAGAGAAATATGTCACTTTCCGACGCTCTTCATTGCAGCCATTATTTGTTACATAATCCACTATAGCACACATATCATTATACTCGACAACAGGAGCATCTCGATCTGCTGGTGGTAAAACACATAACTTCTCTTTTGTGCAATGCCACCAGCAGCTACCTCCATTATTATTAATGAACGGGAATTGTGATTCTCTACGAAACAACGTCGCTCCGGATCCTATATTTAGACACCCACCGAGAACCAAATCAATACTATCGATATGCTTCTTCTCTACAGACACGCATGGAGCAAGACGTCTCGCCCTCCAGCCTGGTATGTCACATCCATCAGTGAGTGGTGGCTGGGAGGAGGACTCGTCGGTTTTCTTTTCATCGGATGATAACGAACCATCCTCATCATCCTCCCAGTGCAAAAAGATGTGGCCGTTCTGCGGCTTTCACTACTCTAACTTCGTAACGCTCTTCGGCATCTAGATAACGGTCGTGAATATAATTCGTTGGCATGATGAATTGTTTAAAGACGGGTTGAAGAGTCTAATGGTAGAGGTGCAGTGCTTTGGATGTTGGTTGTGGTGGATTGATTGGTGAATGTGGAGGCTGGCCTGGTGGAGGAGGTGGACTGTCACATCCCTAACCGCTCGGTACTCCAACTAACTGTAAATAAGGTAAAACAGGTGCGGTAGTCAGTTTGACCGTATTGTCCGTTCGGCCGCCAAGGAAGCCCCAACTCCTCACAAGATCGAGAGCGAGCCAGCAAGCCAAAAGCCAATGCAACAGTAAAAACATCGACTATTCATGTCCACACACTTCACTCCAATTCTGCGATCTCACTCTATGTCCAGGATCTGAACATATATAAGCTTGCAATCAAGATGAAGAGCTAGACACCTCTGGAGATTATCATGACCCAAATCGCTCGCCGCAGCACCGACAAGGAGCATATGGCGGTACCATGGTTTGGTATCATGTGGATAGGGCTGACCCTTGCATTATCTGTTACATATTGCTGGAGCGCTAGGAGACAACTCGGTGTTTATAGCCCGGTTATTCCCGTCGAAGTAGAATCACCAGTACTCCGTGCATACTTGAAATCTGAAGAAGCTGCTGCAAAACCTCCACTGTTTGACTCCTCCTTTGCGGAGTATCTCAAAAAGGGTCTTTCGTATCATATAGATGCATACGATGGAGGGAAGCCACATCACTACAAAGATTCTAGCTATCCTCATCGGCATGCCAACTCAACCCTCCCACCATGGTTCAAGAAAGTATTTCCACTCAATAAGCATATAACACCGGACAAGCAGACTTGTTTTGCGCATGTTGGCAAAGCTGGAGGATCATCAATCGGATGTATGCTTGGGTTTTTATTACATTGTGGAGATGACGAAAAAAACGAACTTTCAATCTGTCCCGAGCCTGTTGGCAGCTACAACAGCACACTCATTTCCATAGAGAAGTCGTATGACTGCTCTGATACAGCGGCAAACTATCTATTCGTCATCAGGAATCCTCTGGCTCGTGCTTTAAGTGCTTTCAATTATGCCAAGCCCGACCTCAGTGAGAAGTATCCATTCTCGAAGAAATACAAGGATAAGGAGATATATGTCGATTGTAACTTTTGGACATTAAATGATCTTGCGGAGAGAGGGTTGGTGAAAGGCAATAATGGTACATCAGACGAATGCAAAGTTAGGGCAAAGAAAGCTTTGTTGGGTACAGAAGACAATCTTGTGCACTGGTATTTTAACTACCAATTCTACTACGAGATGGTGTCACCTGATGCAAACATTATCGTTATCCGCAACGAACACATCGTTGATGACTGGAACGAAGTTGAAACACTTTTAGGTGGGGCTGCTGATTTGACAGAGGAGTCGCTCCCAGTGAACAATCAATATGAAAAGAAACCAGAGGAGGTCTATCTCAGTGATACTGCCAAGGTTGTCCTTTGCAAGACGCTTTGCAACGAGATACAGGTTTATAAAACAATTCTGAAGCGAGCTCAAAACATAAAAAAGAAACAAGTACATACAGTCGATGCAGGAGTTGATGACATCTTGTCCGAAGAAGCATTGGAGGAATCGTGTGCAGATGACATGCCGGACATTAGCTTGAAAGTTGAAAAGGCGAAAGGTAAATTGATATATTGAGTGTTCATTATTGTCATTTAGTGATCCAAGTATGTCGATACAATCTGTAAAGCTCTCTTTTTGGCTGGGCCTCCTTTGTCTTTGTAAACAACGTGAATATATCCCTCCAAAGACCGAGGCATGTGTACAATTGAATTCACTCGTATTTGTACAAATCCCCGTGAATCCAGCCAATGGCAACTACTCGTTTTTGTGCCGAAGACGTTGCCTACTTACTTATTGCCTCTGACTTGGATATAAGGGAAATCGCTCAAAACTGTACCCCCAAACTTGCCTATCCCCTCCAAATCTCAGCCTAACCTGAAATTCTTATACCCCCTCGTTCATTACTACGAGATTACTATGAGTGTACCTACTCTAGCTGACATATTCGACTTTACCCCCCCCCCCCCTTGAGCTCAGCGTTAGTCTGAAATTCTTGGGGGACTACATTGTCCTCTGAGGAGTTAACTGTGTAATCTGCTCTTTACACCAAGTAGTACTGCAAACGAATCCAACCAGGCTTTGATTGAAATAACCTCAAACTTTGCAGACTGGAATGCATCAGAACATGGAACTAAGTATGTCACAACACATCAGAGAGAAAAGTTTGACAAATGATTAAATCAAAGTTAAAAAGCTTAGCTGCATTAGATGTAAGTTGTATCTCAACAACAAGGCCCACTTCGTAATCTCCTCACAATTTCAAGGTATTTAGGACTGTCTGGAGAGATGTGCCCCTCCCTCAACATGAAATCTATGATAACAGGATAACAGTTCGGTTTGATTGGATCGTCATATTCAGGGTGCATGGATTGAGCAACCTCCTCTAACGACCAAGTAAAGAAGCTTTCAACCTCTCCATCATTGGCGGAGGGGACGAAGTCTTTTGGCAACATCAAATCAAAACAAAAGAGGACCACACGGTTCATTACACCCTCTCCCTCATCCTTTAATCTTCCTCCATAGTTTTCATATGAAATGACCCCAGCGGGTTTGATGCCACGTTTTGTCAATTCTTCCGGAATCCCTGCCTCTTCCTCGCATTCTTTAATAACATTATCCAGTAATGATAAGCCTGCTGGTTGACCGCCAGCAACAATATGATCTAACATGCTAGGAAACTTCGATTTTGTCTTTGATCGTCTTGCCATCCACATTTTAACTTCTTTGTCATCTTCTGATATGATCAGCCCATTAATGTGCACGCCATACTCCATTACTCCCAATAGTGACGCAGCAGCCCGCTCAATTAAAAATACTGGTGATGTCACTTTGTCAAAATTGTTTGCAACTGGATACATTTCGTCTCGCCAACCAGTTATGTAACCGCTATCTCGCAATTCTTCCATTACAGAGGCAACTGCCTTTGTTCTCGATTCGGAAGTATTTCCGGCAGATTCTCCCAGTGTGAGAGGGGAATCAGAATCAGTTTTTTGAAAGATGGACGGTGATGTGTTGCATAGTCTCTCGGCAACTTTGGGCGTGACCTTGCCTAACTTTTCCCCGTCTACTACAAAATCTACCAAATTGATGTCATTCGGCATAGAATTGCATTCGTTGATTCTAAAGAGCATGTGATCCATTAAAGATGGATCGTACCAGAGGTCGTTATTGTCGAGAGAGGAATATACTCGTAGGTTTACTCTTGGAGGATTTTGTGATGGAACTGCTCGTGCCACCTGGCGGATGAGATGGTGGCGGTGGGGGGCGAACGAGCTTGCCGATTTCAACAGCAGCGTCATCATTCCCATAGTTATGAATGAAGAGTATTGCAGTAGCATGATTTCATCAACATAATATCTCCGGTCTACGCACTCTTACTTCGCCAACTGCCAACGACTTCCATCCACCAGTGGAAGGGATTGGAATGGAAATGCTGTGGAATGTGGAATGTGATGTTGAAGCAAGAAGAACACCGATGCGACTCCAACTCACCACTCGCTCAGCCTCAACGCATGCATCGCATCTTGATCGCTCTAAAATAAAAAGATGCGATGATGAGAACTCAGAACAACACACAGAAACAATGGTTGTGAACAATCACAAAGAACCGCATAATAACAGAAGCAATAAGATGAATGAATTTGCCCCTAACGTGTGGATTGCCGACGGACCCGTGGTCGATTTCTACGGGCTCCCCTACCCAACGAGAATGGTGATAATTCGCCTTAACTCTGGGTGCTCTTGGGTATGGTCACCAGTACAAATAAATGATGCTCTAGCAGCCGAGGTGGAAGCCAAGGCCGGGCCGGTCAAATACATCGTATCTCCAAACAAAATCCATCATATATTCTTGAAGCAGTGGTCGGAGAAGTATCCAGATGCAAAAGTTTATGCACCTCCTGGATTGGAGGAAAGGAAGGAAGCCGAGGGCATTCGTTTTGATGCAACATTTGGCCAAGGCGAAACTGATCTTCCATTTCATGATGAGATTGACAGTGTGATTATTCAGGGTTCTTATGCTATGGAGGAAGTTGAATTCTTCCATAAAGCATCAAAGACTGCCATCATATGTGACATAATTCAACGTCATCCCGAAGAAGCGTGGACTGGATTCAAGGGGATGCTTATGCGCCTCAATGGTCTGGTTGGAGACAAAGGGAGTTGTCCCCGCGAGTGGCGATTTACGTTTTGGCCATTTGGCAAAGAAAAGGCGAGGAAAGGAAGAGACATCATTTTAAGCTGGAGAGCAGAAAAAATGATTGTTGCTCATGGAACTTGTGTTGAAGAAGGAGCTGCGGCTGTGATTGAACGAGCCTTGTCTTGGATTTAAACCTACTTATCATAGTGCTGATGAGCAAGACATAGTGATGGATACTTTTCTTACGTCAATCAGCACCTACCACGGCTGCTTCAACTGTATAAATCTCGCAGATATAACCTAATCAATGTAGATCAACGCCTTGCAGATTATATGTTGACTACTTGAGCCAATCACGCGAGTTGGCACCATCATTTGGCTTGTAGTATATTGTACCTGCTTGCCTCTCACGGACATTGTTGGGGATAACAGTGTCCCTTGCACGCGGTCGAGGATGTTTAGTTGATGCTTGCCTCTTTTTGGCTTCAAGACGCGCTGCACGAATACGCTGTAGTCTTTCAGCAACATCAGGAGGAATTGACGACCCTGCTCCTGCTCTGGTTGGTGAGACTTCTTCAGCTGGGTCTTCCCTTGTTTTTGTTTCTTGGTCGCTGATATTTTCGTCTGACGTATTGGCGACGGTAGCACGGCCTTCGCCATCTTGTCGACGCTTAGCACGAATGCTGTCCAGTCTCTCGGCAACATTGCGAGGAATGACTCGTCTCTTCAACTCGTCGGAGTCTTTCTTATTGTTGTGACCACCAATCGCACTAGCTGCAGCCACCATGTCCAAATCATCAACTTTAGCGTTTGGCTTCTTGGGCTCACCTATTTTGTCCAAAGTACCATTCAAGATGTTCTTCTTCATACTTCCCCATTGTTGAGTCGCCTTCGCCTTACTTTGGACAGTGCCCCTCAGAGCAGCCCACCTCTGCGATCCAGATTTTGCACCCTCTGACTGCGCAGGATTTGACTCATCTTGAGCTTCATCATCCTGCTTTTGATTTTCATACCAGTCTCGCAACCCAGCATTTGGATCTCCAGTGTGACTCAAGACGGCAACAGCTCCGCCTGTTTGGTAAGTTCGAAGTAATATTTGAACATGACGTGGATTGAACTCATTGCGATTCTTTCCAGTGTGGTCGAAGGTATCCTTTGAAGAACGCTCTATTTCTTCCCAAAATTGAATGCCAAATACTTTCTTTTGTAGCCTTCGTTGTAGCTGGAACATGGGGAATAACAGCGTCTGATGGGTAGCCGTGAAGGATATGAATGCATTCAAGTTGAGTGCACCACCACGCTCAGCAGCATATTCAGTTGCCTCTCTTGAGCATAGCTTTCCACCGGTATCTCCAAATAACTCCTTCACCATATTCTCAATCTCAGGAATTGATAATTCTCCATCGCAATCCAAATCGTACATGTCGAATGTAAAGTTGGAGAGGCTATCAATCTTGAAGGTACACACATTCCAAACTGATACCATAAATTCCAAGAAATCAATGTCACCGCCGCCAGTTGTATCAAAGTATGTGAAGCATCTTTCTGTCCAGTTCGTCCAATCAAGATCGAAGAAATCCAAGAAGTGCTCTAATTGAATCGCCCCGCTGGAACGATTTATTTTGCAAAATAATTTTCCAGAACTTTTCGATAGTACGCCGCTTCCATCCTAATGCGGCAAATGTCATCTCCCAATTTCGATTCGTTGGTCGATAGGGAGGAATAAAGTACTTCTCATGATAATGTTTCTGTGCCTTTTGACTCAAAATAGAAGCATGCTCCCGAAGTGATTTGCCTCTGTTGGCACCGATCGGATCTCGCAGTCGTTCTACTTCGGGCATGCTCTCTTGAATGATTTGTGGTTGGAAGATGTGAAGGTCGTATGAGATAGACATGGCTTCAGTTTGAGTTCAAACTCACGCACAAACAAGCGCGGAAGGATTCAAAGTGACACATGATGTGTCATTGCGCCATTCCTCGCACAGTTGAATCGTCTCTGTGTCGCAATCTGGAATCTTCTTCTCTTGCCCAACTTGAACCACACGTATCGTCCGGATTCTTTCGTCTGGTAATCTCACCAATACGCATCGTTAGTAATGGAATCGAACGAAAATGATATCGTCCTCAGCTTTATCGCCGAGTGGTTCGATCCATATTCACAATTGTTAAAAAAATACCTTTTAACCTATCACGTAAATTCATCAGAGGTTGAAATGAATGATCTCGATACACGTAGAAAATTTCTCAAAAGGACAAAGTTACCGCCTTCCGTTGGATCATTCTGATTTTGTAAAGGGCTCAATTATTGTCCTTTTGTCAAGACAGCTAAAGCTTGTGGACTACGCAGACACGGCAACAAGGCAGATTCTTCAGGACAAGGAAGAGAGAATGACAATACTGGTGACTCCATCTCTCGTTGAATCTGTTGGTGACATCGTTATCAACATTGAGAGAGAGGATTGTGCACTAATAGATATCAAATCACTTCACTTCTTTTCTTCAAGCATTGATGACATTAATGAAGCAATGCAACTCTTGCCAGGGATGGAGCTCCAAGACCTGTGCTCGAGCTCTAGTCCTTTCGTGGCCTTGTCGTTCCGTGGATCAGATTCTATTAGCATCTGTAAGGGCGTTGGTAGAGTCTTCGCCATTTTGTAATGGGGTAGCGTGTCCACGCATTGGCCAGGAGCAGGAATTTTCCGACTTCTTTCTCAATAGACATCGCTCAACGACTGCCACGTTGGAAGAATGCACGCCTGCGTCATCAGACCTCACATTATCAAGGACCGCATGTTCGGGCAAGTGGTCAATGATATTCTGGCCCGAGGATTCATTATTTCGGCTATTCAGATGTTTCGTTTAGACAAAGAGACGGCAGCTGAATTTCCTTGCTATTTACAAGGGCGTCTTCCAACAATACGTTGAACTTGTTGATGAGATGTCATCTGGAAGTCTCATCGCTTTGGAACTTAAAAGGGATAACAACTTATCTGGAAATGTCGTTGAAGACTTTCGTGGGACAGGCTGGCCCTTGGGATTACTCAGTCGCTTGCGAGTTGCATCCCCATTCGGTTAGAGCCAAATTTGGAAAGAGTACTGTAGCATAATGCTATCCACTGCACTGATATACCCAAGGATGGCGTGATTGAATGCGAGTACTTCTTCAAAGTCCTAGCTGGCAGACAAGGTATGCGATAATGGATAGGCATACTTGGTTTTAATAATTAGGATTACTTTTAATCATTACAAAATCCACAAGTACTCGACTCCAACCTCTAGTTACTAAAGGGACCTTGACCGTACCCAATCGGCATCTTAATCTTGGAATTCAACTCAAGCTGTTCCCACACTGTACATGATTGCATTTGCACAGAGGGCACCAGAAGAGGCTGTTGCAGGCACACCAATTCCTGATGTAGTGGAATCACCGCACCGGTAATATCCCTCAATCGGAGTTGTGACTTCTGGAAATTTGAATCCTTCATCTCCAGGTGGTATAGCCAAACCATAGTTGCCTGCAGTGGAAGTGCATATTGTTCGTTGATGAGAGTTGGTTAGTCAGAATGAAAAAGAAGGCAAAATGGAGCCCGATGACATGCATCATGTTGCATGTCCTGCCCTCAAAAAATGATAACAAAACAACATCAATATACATATCAAACACTCACCTCTGTGTCTGTTCAAAAATCTCGCATGTGTCAAAGGAGTTGCTACCTTCTCTACAGTCACAGATTCCTTTGTCACGGCGGGTGCACGTTTCTGAATAGCATCCCATATGGGCTGGGCTCTCTCATCCTTGAATGCTTGGTAAGCTTCATCCTTATCTCTGGCTGCAGCGTCATCCATTAGGTGTTCAAATTGTTCCCAGTCTTCGTAAGGCTCATTGCCAGCTGTGTAGGCATGCAATACGTGATATCCTGGAGGAGCCATGGACTGATCAAGTTTTGAGCCGACACTGACAACCACTACATTACCAATGGCATCAATTCCTTTTGACCAATCTTGAACGACAGTCCACTGTGGAGGCGCATCCTCGGGGATGAGTTCCGATTTCACTCCCAAATGAAGATGCATGAAGCTCTTACAGTATGGAACAGATCCATCCTTAGGATCGTTGGTAACACCGAGGAACTTTTTGCGCTCCTCATCAAATGCCTGATGCACACCTTCAGGGACAAAGTTGAACGTGTTCGTCAAATCCGCATTACTAATCACAGCTTCCTTCGCACGAATAATCTTTCCACTCTTTGCCAAGCGAACTCCGACTGCACGTCCATCCTCGATGATAACTTCATCGACAGAAGTTGAGATGTCGACAGAACATCCTTCCCTCTTTGTTACTCCTCTTGCCAATGCCCCCATTAACGCTCCACTACCTCCCTTGGGAAAGTCCATCACGGCATTCTCCTTGAAAAAGTCTTCGACCATGTACGCCATAACTTGAGAATGCCCACAGAAAAATGAATGTGAGTTGTTACGATATATCGTCAAAATCAGTATTGTAGGTACCCATTCCTTTCATATAATTTTTCTTACCAACCTTGAGTGTTTGATTTGCTGGCAATCCCTGTAGCAGGAATGCCAACATATCAAGATAATTCCTCAAGAACTCATTTTTGACACCCAACTCATCGAGATCAAATGACTCAGTAAAGGCAGGAGCACAACGCAAAACATTGTAGAAAGATTTGGGATACTTGGCAGCCACAGTTAACATAATCCCCCCGTCTGACCTGATCGCTGCATGAGGAATACCCTTAATCCCAGCAGACATTGGACGCAAAGTCTTGGCAAGCATCTCCCATTCTTCCACTGCCTCTTCTCCACCATATGTTCGTAATATTTTCACAAAGTTCTCTGCCCCAATACTCATTTGATAACCATCTGGTGCCTCGGGCAAGAAAGGCTCCCCATTGATCATACGTTATCCATTCTGGCTCTTCTTCAATCATTTGATAAATATGTTTCAATGGGTTGGGTGATCGCTCATCTGACAATCCACTGTAAAGTGACGGACCCGCTTCAAAGTGGAATAGATCTTTCCTAGAACTCAAATCTTTAATGGAAGCCGATGGAACAGTTTTGCCATCGAGATCCATGTAGAATTCATGAGCACATCCACCAATTTCGTAATGCCTCTCGAGTACCTTGACAGTACGTCCTGTGGCTGCGAGTAGACCGGCACAGGAGAGACCACCAATTCCTGATCCGATGACGATGCAGTCTACTTCCTCATCGGCAATGGTGCTTTTGAGTGGCGAGAGATTGTTGGATCGTTGACGAGTAGCGACGGAAGCAGCGGGAGTTTGGAATGCGCTGCTTGATGCTGCACATGTTGATAGCAGTACTGCTAGCGTTACTGACGTTTTTCGTCATTGTTGCCCTTTGTTGTTTCGTGTTGTGTTCTTCCTTTGTGAGAGAGCTGCAACATTACCTAATTTGATAGCGTCGTCATGATACTTTAGTGGATGAGTCAGTGTGGATCTAGAAGTGGGTCCTAGTTTATGTTTCTACACGCGTAACTTAACGTTACGTGGTAAGGTTATTATAAATGTGCGCGGTTGTGAGACTTCCGTCGTCACAAGGCATTGTGGACTCTCCGCATTTCTATCGATGATTCGATGGAAAGCATTTGTGTCTGTACAGTTTGTAAAAACGATATGGCGTCGTTATGGAAACTAACTAACGTTGGGTGACGACTTGGTCAGGGGTCCATCACCTAGTAAGCAGATGGCTTCCAGACCGGCCAAGATTTGCAAAGCAAACATCTCGTCCGAACATTTGGGTGTAGTAGGTTTGTGGGTCGGGGCTTTTGTAGGATCGGCCAAAGTTTTCTGTTGGGTGCTGTCTTCTCCAGATTTCTTTTGCTCTTTCCAGTATGTTGGATGGAACCTCATTTGATAATGCTCTTTTGGCCATTTTGAATGCGTTGGGAAATGAGGTGGAGTTGATACTGTGGATGTTGGGAGATTCGATGGTTGTTCCGAATAAGAACTTGTTTATGGTGGGTCCAAACAGTCCTAGGGGGGTGATAGCAAAGGGCATGAGATGCATTTGAGAATCGAAGATTTCTCCAATGAATTCATCGCCTGAGATGGTGATAAGTACCGGATGGAGATGGATCTATGCAGAGACGTCAGACTGCGGATTCACTCATGAACAAGATCAATACTCCTATCCCTGCAAACTACTCGGGTAGTATGCTTTTCGATCTCATCACTCGTTGGGAAACATGGATAATTGAGTATGGCGAAATTGAAGGGAACCCTGTATGAATTCGATTGAGAAGCTGAAGTTCCTGGTCCTGGAGCGGTATGTAGCCAACGTCGAAGGTTTCCGCAACGTCATCGGCAACTCACTCATGCTTTCTGCAGTATCTTCACCTGAGATGAATGCTGACATGAAGATTGTTCTATATGACCCAAGCGAGTGCCTTGCGCCTCTGCTTGGCGAATGTAATAGCAGGCAGTGCTTTTGAAGAATAAGATCTCGCAACTAACGTACGAATTACTCTCAGTTTGGCGGTCCACCATTTTTCACCACCTTCATCGAGCATCAGCATCGAAAGGCACGAGGACGAAAGGAGGAAGGTCAGAGTGCACAAGGCTATGCGGATGTAGCGTCGAAGGATGCCCAAATCAAGGCGTCAGGGGATGAATCTTTCAAGCATAGTTAGGGTAGCAAGTCAATTTGAGCATAATTAGTGGTAGAAAACAATGTGAGTAGCTTGGACAGTAAATCGAAAGGCGATGGTAATGTAGGGAAAAGTTTGTAATGGATAATCAAAGAGTGTTGTTTAGTATCTTCACTGCGACGTCGCTATAGCAGAACAGTTAGCCATTTCTGCCGTTTTTTCTTCTCCAAGACGCTAATCTTTTTCGAGAGAGTGGACACAAGTTTCTGGAGATCTTTGAGTGCGTTTACCATATTATTATCACTCGGTGGTTCTTCTTCGGAGAAATAATCAGGCTCGTAGTTGGGACGTGCGGGCCCATCATGCCAACTTTGACATCCTCCTGGGCAAGAATGTCCCCTATGACCTCCATAATATGCGCATCCATGGCTATCTTTGTTGTATCCACATCCACGGTTATTGTGATGCTGTTCTCCGCAATGGCAATGATATCGTGGCATTGTTATCAGTAATAGTAAGAGTATAGTTTTCGTTTTGTTGTTATTGTGTTTCATCTACTTCAACTTTTTATGAGACGAGTGGTTGAAGAAGAGGAAAATGAGAACGGTGGTCACGACTGACAGGTAGAGAAATTAGGGTTCCCTTCCAGGAACTTAAACTCCATCCTGTTCACACTTCACATCACACACTTCGAGCTCATAAAAACAAACAGAAAATGACAACATTGATATGGATAATAATCTTCGGGCTACTCATGAGTTGCATCGCTCTCGTAGGTGGCGTTACCCTTATATTAAGAGAAGAATTCTTACAAGCAATCATGCTTCCGCTTATTGCTTTCTCTGCGGGGTCTCTGATAGGTGGGGCTACTTTTCATATGTAAGGATATATTATTGCAGCAGTTTATCCTTTGTCTATATGAATATTATTTGGTATGCCTGTCTTACCTCTGTGCCTTATCTCTCCTTTATTTTGTGTTGAAATAGGATACCATCCGCTGTTGAAAGGATGGGTAATGTAACAGAAGTCTATATTTTTTTGGATTTTGGCTTTCTACTGTTCTTGGCCATTGAGCAGTTCTTGCATTGGCATCATTCTCATACCCATATACACCGGATGTTCAATTCACATGCTCAACATCCAAGTAAACCTATGAACTTACAGCAGTATGAAGGTGAAGGATCGTGTTCGTGTAGACAGACATCGAGTTTTGATGGCGAGCCAAATTCAGCAAGCAAAGGCACCACCCCATCAGTTTCAATTGACGTGGAGACGCCACTAGACACACAATCCCATTCTCCAGTTGATCCTAACCCAACATCAACATTGAGCTGGCTAATACTTCTTGCTGATGGACTACACAACCTAATTGGAGGCATGTTTGTAGGAGCTTCCTTTCTTGATAGCATAGAGTTGGGGCTGTCAGCTTGGGTTGCCGCAGCAGCACATGAAGTACCTCAAGAGGTTGGTTGCGATGTTCAGTCTTCTTTTGCAATACTTTCATTGAGCAAGCTGTGTCTCATCCTGCTTTCTTTTTCCTATTCTCCTCCGCCTTGCTTCTTGTTTAGATTGGTGACTTCGCAATATTGATACATGAGGGGTGGTCAAAGAAAAAAGCGCTTCTACTCAACTTTATCTCTGCGCTTACATTCCCAGTTGGTGGTCTCATCGCATATGCAGCATCACAATCGATCGATGTATCCTTCCTCATACCTTTTGCTGCCGGAAATTTTCTATACATTGGCGCTAGTGATCTCATCCCTGAGATAAAACATCATCGTGGTGTAAAGGAGGATGTGATCAATTTCTTCTCGTTCATAGCAGGTTTGGCAATATTGCTGGGAATTCGAGTTGCTATTGACGGTTGGTAAAATAGGTAATAGGTGTGCGTATAAGTTATAATATAAGAGATCTAGATCACGCTAAACTTTAAGACGAATCCGAGGAATCATGGAAAACGATGCCAAGAGGATAGCCAACTTTGTTGCGTAGAAAGGCAAGCTCATAGCTCGCTTATTCAATATGGAATGGCACACTAGCAAGACACAAGGGTAGAGTAGATTGGTCTCTTGCTCGGGCAGTTCTTCCAAGTGCCTGTCAACTCAATTGCAGCTCTTTTATGAGTTTTTGTGTAGCTTTACCACTCTCTCTCGCCAGAGCTGGGAGCTGGGCAGGAGCTAAATCGCTTCTGTTGGACCGAAATGCCCGCTCTTGCTCTTGCTGTTGAACCCAAAGCGAAGGGCTCAGTTACTTTGGGAAAATTCAAGCTCACATCATCTTGAAGGGAAGAAAGGTGACTCGAGTCAAATTTTGAAACACTTCTCCAGCAATCTATCTCTATATTTCAGTGAAATTTTTTATACGTTCTCACCTGGTCAAGCGGAGCTGCTCGCTGTCTTCAATAAGGAAACAGCCCTTTCGCTTGGAACAATCATTGCAAGAAATGGGGAATTGTATTACTTCACCCGATCAAAAAAGTGCTCCCCTGTGATTTTTCGCCTGTTGGCCCTCTGGCAAAATAAATAAGAATTGTCACATCTCTTCGCTCACTGAGGGATCTCTATGGGTTCACACGATCACAACTTCTTGCTGGGTTCACTTGACGATAATGAGAACTCCGAAACGACACATCAAAGTAGTCAATGCATGATAGGCAACAATACAATATGTAAAACTGCAAGCGAAATGCCAAGCGGCTTTCGCAAAAAATCGCTACAGCTGGATATCTGCCGCATTGAGAGGAAAAGAACCGCCTCACACCTGTTCGAACTGCTCCAAATGTGTCGCTTGAGCTGGATATTCGTCCCCGGAACAGAAAAAAGGTGCAGCCGCCAGGTGCAGAAGGTGTTGCTTCTACTTGAATCGCTTGCGACGAACAATAACACACATTGGAGAACAAATGGACTTTACTTAGCGCATAGAGTCTAAAGAGTATGTACTAATGATTGTACTACCTAGTTACCAATTTTATGTGACAGAAATCACATATCTGCCGGTACGAGATGGTCAAAAAGCTAGCGAGCCTCTAACTAAAACAATCTAGAATCACACATACTCAGTCACATTAGCCGGTACCGTCCTTGCAAAATCGACTAGCTTCAGAAAGTACCGAAGCCTTTTTTGTCACTCACGTGGTAACTTTCTGGGATGAAAAATGTGATTATCTACGATAGGAATTGGTATAACATATTTTTATGTGATTGATTTTTGCACTCAAAATGAGCAAGATGAAAAGACCCTATCCCTACACACAACACCATTGCACCCTAAGAATAAACCATGCCGAGGATCGCAACAAAGAAAGCAACATCTAAGAAATTGCCAGCTTCTAGAGGGCGGCCATCTGCAAGCAAGCCTAGAGCCAAGTATGCACATCCTCCGCAACCTACCTTGGACGCCGTGGCCGCCGTGGCTGCTGCGTCTATCGCCGGCGGTGGTGACATCGATAACTTGGTTGAGGGTGATGGATGGGAGTTTCCTCGCTATGATGTAAATTCATTGAAACACAATGAGAAGCGCTATTTCTCCTATTTCATGGAGTTCATGACATTCTTCCATGCAAGAGATGAGGTCTATCCAAAAACTACCGTGTTCACGAGGGCGGACATTAACAAAATCACCCCAAAAGCAGTACACGATTGGCTGGCGATAACAGCGTTTGGTAAAGCGGATTATGGCCAGGGCGATAAGTCTGAGGGGGCGAGGCGAAGCGCTATGGAATACCGCAAAAAATCAGTAAGCTATTTTATGACGAGCAAAAGGGAGTGGTGTGAGGGCAAAGGCAATCCAACTAGAAGTGTCATCATTAATAAGTTATTGAGCCATGTTGGTTTGCTTCAAACTCGGGGGCTGGGTTCTAAGAGCTGTGCCAAAAGAAAACTGACGAAAGAAGAGTTTAAATTGGAGATGAAGCTCATGCGAGCGGAAAATGATTGGGAGCACCGCATCAAGTATCCAACCATGAGTATTTGGCAATTCAATTTCATCGGCAGAATCGACGACACAACTCACCACGAAGTGACAGATCCAAAGGGCCACAAGATATTTCCGTTTGCGCTACAGTCGAAAGTGAGATGGTCAAAAAATGTCTTTGAAGAAAAGAGATGCCCGGACCAAATCATCCTCGGGGCAGCTGACCCTGATTGGTGTTTGCAGTTGTTGCTATCTATTTATCTTGAATCATATTTAGAACAGCACCCACATGCAAAGTATTTGTTCACTGAACTTGAGCAAATTGATCCCAAGTCTAAAGAAGATCGTGCTCCAATTAATCTGAAGAATAGATGGCGTACACAGTTAAAGAAGATCGTTTGGAGTCGTCCCGAGTTTGAAGATATCGAGTGTGAGGATGATGATGACACTAATGGAGGAGTTGGTTCTCACAGTAGGCGAAAGTTTGCTGCTGATTATGCTGCGAATTGTGGACATTCTGATTATGAAATCGAGATCCGTGCACGCTGGAAGCAATCCCGTAGTGGCAAGGTAATCTTCTTCTACATCGGGTTGAAGAAGGCATTTGAAGATGCGTCGGTGTGCGCTACTCTCTGCATTGGCGGGCCGATCAAGTATGAGTTGAAGGAAGGTACAGATGCGTCTATCACACCGAACTGGCTCTATGAGCATGTCATCCCGAACATCAAGCGTCGATTCCATAATGACACCAAGCTTTGTAATGTTTTAGGGAAGGCTTTGCTTTATGCGTGTATGAGTGACGATCCGAACATTACTGTGCCTGATATATTACGCAATAGAGTGAGAAGTGCGTACAATTCACTCGGCCTTGAAGAGACTCAACCTGTTGAGAAGATCCCACTCCATGTCCATCGTCTTCGAGACAAGCTTCTCATTAGTGAGGTGCGCGCAGGCAGTTTAGTTCAAGGTGTAGATGGCCGAGATGGCTCTGGTATGACTTATCCCGAGGCTGTCCAAACTCTTCTTCTACGCCAAGATCAGTTGGAACTGACAATGAATCAACGATTTGAAGGTGTGTCATCCCAGATACATAACCTGCAAAACTTTAATGGAAAGAACTTCAGACTGCTTAACAACAATCTCCGTTCTTATGGTGGTACAATTCAGGGATCCTTTGTGCAGCAGCGGACCCGAGAAATGCGTGCCCAAGAACGACATGAAGACCACGACTTGTTACAACGCAACGACCATTTAGGCGAAGATACTCAGGCAGCAGTACTTAGTAGCAATCCAACTTCATTGCATGCGCTTTGGGTGGAATATAGAGCTGGTTTGAATGGGAGGAAGGCAGCAATGAATTTCACCAAGTCCGAAAGGAATGCAGACCACAAAACAAGTCAGAAGTATTCGAGGAGGAATCACATTTGGAAGTGCATACAGCGTCTGTGTAATAATGGAATGTCATCTGACGTTGCCATTGACAGAATTAGGCAAACGTATGGATTCACCACGAGTCCATCCAAGATAATTGACAGCATGATAGATGACAAGAAGAGGTACAAAAGCGAAGGTGGAATTCATCCAACTCTACGGTAATCATAATAGCAGCTCTGTTTCATGTAAAATATTCGCATTTAAATGGTGCCTGGTTTCCTATGGCATGAGTATCAGCAAACTGAGCGTAGCACGGAGGAGAGTTGGTGTTGGGAGAGAGGTGACAGATGTGTGTCTCTCGTCAGTTGCCGAAGCCTGCCTCGATCTCGCGCGTCTGCTGTCCCTACTAGTCCATTGTCCCATTTACATCTGTCACATGGTGCGTGAGTACTCATGCATCGTACGGGCTATATAGGTACTTTCTTGTCCATTCTTTGTCCGTCTAACTGTCCTAGCGGACCTACCTGGTCCGTTCTAGTAATTTACTAAAACAAAGACTGTTTGCTCCGAATCCTCCCAATGATTGCTACAGACATCTTCCCTATCCTAGCGTTCTGCTTTGGGTTCATAATCACTCGTTGCCTGTCATCTCGTCCACGAAGCAATGAGATGGGGGGTAGGTCCGAAGAAGCGGCAGGGATTCGCCTTGGAAGCAGCAGTAAAGATGATGGAATCGATATTGAGCGTGGCAGTCCCAATGCGCAATGCGGAATGCATGGTCTTGATAGAAGAACTCCACAGTCGACAAAAGAAGGATCCAGCTCATTATTTGACGAAGAGAAAGACAGAGCACGGGGGTGAGAGGTTCGATTGGCGGCTGCATTATTGGATCGACTTCCGAAGAAACAAAGAAGGAAGAAGAGATCTGACGGCAATGCTCCATTGAGAGGCCCACTGGTTCCGCCAGCAATGACATGGGGCGTTTAGAAAATAAAGAGGAGATCCTATTCATGACAAAGAGATGAAGTAAAAGTCTCGCTATTTCATTCAATTATATCCCATATGTACATTTAGTTAATCAATCCCCCCATAAAGCAGTGACAGTATTCACCACTTCACACAACCACACCTACAGCAGCTCTAGCCTCGGCAAGCTTCTTGAGCGCAGGAATCACATAACCACACATAAGCCAACCATACGGAGCCGTGAAAATGTAACTATCCACACGATCCATAATACCCCCATGCTCAGGAATCAAATCTCCAAAATCCTTCAATCCAGCATCTCGTTTGAGCATTGACGCTGTCAAATCTCCCACCAATCCCAACAGGGCAAGAATTACCCCGTGGAGAGGACCAAGGACATACCAGTACGGCCACTTTTGAATCCATGCTCCCAACGTGGCCAGGACTAGACTAAATGTACATCCTCCAATCACACCCTCCACAGTTTTATTCGGACTCGTCTTCCCCGCTGCTGGACTAATAGCACCCAACTTTGTCTTGCCAAATTTACGCCCAGCAAAGTATCCCCCAACGTCACTGAAAGCGATGCAAAGCCATGTCCAGAAAATGAAATTGGATCCGGTTGTAATGGGGTAGTGAATCTTCTTGGGAAGATATGCCAGAAGGTTATTCTGTCCTAGGCGTTCAAAGAGGGGCTTCACCAACGGCATCAACCTAGTAGGTTCCACAACATCTGCACCCAATTGTCGTATACGCACCCAGAATGAGGGAATGTATCCAAGATAGAACATGCCAGTAAAAGTCGTTGCAATTTCAGAGATTGTGGTAATATTCCTTCTCATGGTCAAGAACCAAATCATGGTCCACGTCGAAAAGACGGGGAGGACAATTTGATGTAAATCTGGGGCAAAGAGTGCTGTTATGAATGTAGCACATGCACCCACGACACTGATGCGGCGTGCGGGGTAGATGCCTGTGTTCATTACCATACGGTAGTATTCGAGTTGACCTAGGGCTGTCATTAGAGTGAAGAGGGCGGTGAATGAGATATTGCCTGAATATACCCACCCTGCAACGACGAGTCCCATTGTTGCACCAAAGAGAACGGAACGTCCCTTCTTCTTCTCCTTCTTGGCCGGGGCAACAGCAGTTGATGATGAATCTGTTGCAGTTTCGGCAACTTCAGTTAGTGCCGTGGTGAGCTCTGTCCCGACAGAATCAGTCACTGACGAAGACGAAAAGGCAGGAGCAACCAACTCCCCCTGCTCATTAACCACAGGAATACCCTCCTTTGATTTAACTTCGTCATCCTCTGAAACTGCCTCAATTTTGTTCACAGTAGTACTTTCATCTGCCCCCTTCTCATCGCTCGTCCCAGCAGGTACCTCTGTCCCATCCAACTGGACCAACATTAAATCACACGCCTCCTCCATCTTTCGTCTCACATCTTCATCCAAATCTGAGAATACCGCTTTATCCTCCTCATCAATGTTTTGTTCCTCCCCCCTCTTGAGTAATGCGCCAACTCCTCCCCCCTCCTTTTTAGTCTCATCGTGTGACCACAAATATTCATCACCCAACCCATTTTGCACCATGTTTTTCATACGCAGCACTGCATCCTGGGCACGTTGACGTGCCCGCTTTTGACGCTGGTTAGTGTCTGTGTCGGACCATAGTCTGTCAAAGTAGTCGACATAGAGATGGTATGCTTGTGAGAGGACGTTGCTGTGTTGTTTCGTTT
>JAHBBA010000553.1:0-15368 GCA_018806925.1 Skeletonema costatum | reverse complement strand
TGATTCTTCCTTCTTTTGTGAACGAATGTCTAATCGTCTCCTCGAGATTTGATGGATCGTACGTGACAAAAGGAAGGTCGGCGTGGTCTATTGCGTACTGAATGAAAGTCTTCTCAGGGATGATCCCGGCCCTCATGAGAAATGGTTCGATGAGCTCCGTTGAAAGCTTGGAGATCTCCATAGTCATTCTCCTTGCACTCTCTTCCACACTGAGATTTTGAACTGGTACTCGCAAGTGTTGAAGGTGGCGTGTTGCTTCTTCAGTGAGCGATACGTTTGCAGATGGAGACACCAGGTTGGAAAGGACAAGTTTTGTCATTCTTGAGGCATACCCTGCATTCGATGTAAGAAGTACTTTAGCCGCAAGCGTTGATAGCGACTCCAGGTAGAGATTGGACGAGTGGAGCTGTACCCTCAGCTGTACCGGCTGGGCAATGCTGGAATTTGCAGCACTGCGTCAAGTAGTACTCAAACAAGTTGAAATTTTGGGCATGTCCAATATCATCTCCACACTTGATGCTTGTAATATCTGCCCAGTAATCACTAATTGCCATCTGTGCAATAACTGAGCAACAGAGCTTGAACTTGTATCCACTGCGGCTGCCAACGTTGGTATGCATGTTGTGGTGTCCATGATTGTATTGTACCGCGCAGTGGTTGCCACAGATTTTGATTATGTCAGCTGGCCCTACCAACTCCAAATAGAGAAACACATTGTTGCGCAAGCATTGGAAAGGATTCTGCGAAGGGCGAATCAATGATCGATATAATTGCTTTGTATCGAAGTAGCTCATATTCCTCCTTGGAGGAAAATCCGTATTCGAGCGGATCCTTGGCTGGATGCTTTCTCACGGGTTGGGCAGGTCCTTTCGAGCGAACTGATCTCTCCATAATAGATAGATGGGTATTTCCAGTGAGCATCTGCTTTCGTTCAACCTCCCATCTGTCCTTCTCGAATTGAACCCTCGATTTCATCTCATCAATCTGCTTCTGCATAAGTGCAGCACGTGCAGATTCAACGTCTCTGTATTTTTGCGTTGGAGGTAGCTCTGAAATCAAATGAGATTATGCAAAGTGAAAGCATGTTAGAGTCTCTTCATAAAATAATGACGAAAGATGAAACACTCATAATCACAAGCGACATACCTGTTCCAGATGCGGGAGAAACAAGGGTGGGTTGATCCTCCTGGCGAGAAGACCCTCCACACTCATCACATGAATCATTTCCACATGAGCATGTCTTTCCAGCTGGGACTTGCTCTTGCGTAATGCCAGGCGATGTGACTGGTCCACATCCGCAGAGGGGCGGCGCGACTTCTTCGCATATCTCTCCTTCTTCAAGATCGCAATACTCTAGTACTGTTTCGCTATCAATCTTTTGCTTCTTTCTACTTTCTGTACAATGCAATGCAACACAATTGAAGATATGAATGAGAAGACGCAGATTAAGGGATGAAATTTACACAGACTCGATGACATACCTGGGTATCTAATCAATGAAAGCTTCTCTGCCACGTCACTAGCAATCCTTTGGTCCAATGCTTCTCTTACTCTCAGCAGGCGCCCCTTTATCTCTGTTGCATTGAGTCGATCAATGGCTATCATACCAACATCGTACGGCATGACCAGACATCCCATGCCACCCAACTGACCTCGACCTTGCCAACTTACTTCGCCGATTTCACTGAAGAGCTGCTTGATCGTATCAACATCCAGCCCACGAATATTGTCTACCATAATTACCATGCACTTCAGACTGAATCTGCAAGATTCATCAATTGTGGCAAATAGTAAACTTCGGCGCTTCTCTATATCATTTGCCAGTGCTTCTTCTCGCTCCAATGACGCTTTCTCTTCTTGCTTCAGTTCCTCTATTCGATGTTTCGCTTCATCCATGGACAAGTAGACAACACAAGCCGAATACTCGCAACTTTTATTGGGCACAACGAATCCAATTCGTCCTCCTTCTTCCAGAACAGCTACAATATTGTTGCTGCGAAGATGGGACGAAAGTGCACGGAATCTACCCGAGTTTTGACTGTGCCGTATCTTATCTCGACCCCCCAGATGCCGTATCTCACACGGATGCTTCACTGCGATGATGTACTGACGTGGACTGTTGCCTATGTGAACAAACACTTGAAATGCCTGCATTCCAATGAAAGAGGATACTTTAAGATCCCGCAACGGAGATGGCGTAGGAGCGTCATTGTACAAGTACACATCGGCTGTCAATTCTTCTTTGACTCGGGCTGGTTGGAGAAAGGGGGGATGCAATGAATAAATTTCGCCGATGATAGTAACGATGGCATTATTCTTATTGATGGGGGATGAGGTGGAGGGTGAACAGTGCAAAATATTCTTGGCCAATGCTGACAAAGGCGGATTTTGAAGACTAGGGTGATCTTGCTCCATCGTGGCTAAATGGATATTGAGAAACAACAGCTATCTGCCTACTTCGTCGAAGTGTGGCTATAGACTCGGCGTAGTGAATGGTGATAATGCTACTGCTGGACGGATGAAGCATTCCAGGTAGCGGCGTAGCGGCAGGGTTGCAGAAGTGTTGGAAATGTTGGATGTCTCGAGATTGATTGCATTTCTGCTATGGATTCCTACGTATGTAACAATCCGTAGTACTTCGAACTTATTCCAAAAACTTTCAACTACTCTTTCACCTACTCTTTCGCCACCCACCCAACCCCGGACATCCGCAAGATTAAAGTCGAAGAGAGGCATTACGTTGTATAACCAAAGCCTTCTACCAAAATGAAGTCTCCATCGCATCTACCAACACAAAAAACTCCCTATCACGAAGATGTGCTTGCCGAATTGGGATGCGTTCGTCAAAAGGCAGGAAAACAATGACAGCCTGACAAGCTTCACAATATCCAACGTCGAGCTCCCTCCGATGCCATTCTTCTCTGACAAGCTTGTACCGATTCTAAAGAACAGTGCAAATCATCTAGTCAGTCTGGAGCTTAGCAGAAATGTTTTGAAGAACATCGGCATCGCTAGTGTCGCCGCATTGTTGAAAAGTCTCCGCAATTTGGTTTCGCTAGATCTTTCGAGGAATCAGATGACGAATGAGGCGGGCATCAAATTGATTTCGAAATCAATGAAGAAGCACCCGTCCCTTTTCCATGTCGATCTCTCCTATTGTAGTTTAGGGGAGAGCATCAGTGCACTTTCTCTAGTATTGAAAGGAAGCGAGAAGTTGTCTTCCCTAGTGCTCGACTATAATGACTTTAAGTCAGATGGGATGGATCTGATTTCCAAGTTCCTCGCTAGTCATCACAACATTGACCGCTCTTAGTCTTCGACACAAAACAGAAACAAAAGAGGGAGGAAAGACCTCTCACCCAAAGCTTCCTAAAGCCAATTGCCCAAACATTGGAACGCTCGAGTCTTCGTGAGCTTTCCTCTTCGGGGGGAGTGATCTCACACTGGCTACCAAAGTTGAGAGCAAAGTTCTTGTGCGATCTGTTGATGCACATAGACTTGTCATACAATCGCATCGGTTGTCCAAGGATTGAAGAATGTCGTCACGTATTTGCAGGGCAATCCGCCGCTAACCTGCCTGAATCTAGCAGGCAACTCATTCCGAAAGGAAGCCGGTGCTTCCCTCATGGGTGTTTTGAAGCGTAACACCAATCTTGCTCACTTGAATCTTCGGCACAAAGCTCTTTCTCCAAGGCATCTGTCCCTTGTATTGTCGATGCATTGAAGAATAACTCAACTCTTCTAGACCCTTGACCTCACTGACAATAAGATCAAGCCCAAGAGTGGAGGAAGGAAGGAGTTAGTAAAGAATGCTCTATTTGATTCTATCAGTTTGCAGTCAATCATTGACTCGAACCATTCTTGCCAAGTGTATTTATCTGACAACAACTGGGGGAATAAGGATACCCACGAAGTTGAGATCCGAAAGATGAATGCATTTGGGAATAAGGGGAAGACTATTCGCTACAAACTAGTCCCTTGCCATGTTTACATTGAAGACAATTCCGTTCAATCCTCTTGCCTTCCAGCACATTTCGTTGGAACTCATGCCTCGTCTACTCGACTTCGTACAGCAGCAAGTTGGATATGACGGATATGGGAAGAACATTTGGAAAGTGAACAGGAAGGAGAGGGGAAAGAATCCTGTTTTAAGCCGTATTTATGAAGTCATGACGGGTTGGAGCATGATGCA
Organism: Skeletonema costatum; assembly: GCA_018806925.1. NCBI lineage: Eukaryota > Bacillariophyta > Thalassiosirophyceae > Thalassiosirales > Thalassiosiraceae > Skeletonema > Skeletonema costatum. The sequence goes on along the minus strand of JAHBBA010000553.1, from coordinate 11,176 downwards.
TGATGCCATCTCTCTTCGAGGTAAGTATTATTTGACATGTATTATTAGTTAATGTTTACACAAACGGAAAAAAACCTAACTAATGCCTTTGATTCATCTGCCTCGTGCAAAACAGAGAGGACCTGGCAAAATCAAGAAGAAGGCAGTGAAAAAGCGCAAGCACGCATTCGCCTTCAAAGAAGCAGATGACGAAGAGTGGACTCCTAGCAAAGGCAAACTGAGACAACAATTTACCATCATCAGCATAGTCCCATAACGTCACGTCTATGGAAATTCACTGCATTCGTGTACCCTCCTTCGTCCATCACACAACACATAAACGTCGGTTATCTCTTGATTTCCTTTGTACTTTACGGAGTCATTAACCACTTTATATCCAGCTCGAGTTGCCATTGCTTTTACCGTTTTGAGAGCAAAATCGTTAGTCACTACGGCCTTCTTTGGCGCGCGATGAGGATTGACCGGACCACAAAGTGGCCGGAGAGTGTAAATATTATACTAAATTGTGTATCTTTGATCGATGATCCTTGAACCATAGATGCTCCACCCTCCCAAGCGAATCCACTTAGCGTGAACAGATTCACGCCATTTGTTTGATAGCAGCTAAAAAATGTGACAGCATCAGGTCTGCTCCCCGGCTCTATCGTGGGTATGGCCGAAGCAGTTTCTCCAAACTTCTCAATCAATTTGTCAAGAATTGGCATTACCGACAATCTCCGTGTGAATTCTAGGCAGATCACTATTTTTTATTGCCGGATCTCTCCTGACTACCACAGCATCGAACTTTTGTGGTTGCCCTCACCCACCTCCACAGGCTGCTGCTCCTCAAAAACAGCCGGGGGATTAACAATCTCTCGTGATATTGTCGCATACTGAGCAAAAGATATAAAATCAAAGTAATTTGGATCCGCTAAATCTCCCTGTTGCATGGCACCAGCTCCGATTGAATCGGAATAATATTGATATTCGGCTTGACGGATAAGGAAGAAGTCTTTTTGGAATTGATCCATTGCGACAATGTCAAGTTCATCGACTGCATTGTAGGAGGAGCGCATGAGTAAGACGGCAAAAATCGATATTCATTCTTTGTCGAAGAACTCGTGCAGGCTTGGAGCGGAGTCCTCGCTCCAGTCTCGCTTGAAAATTTATCGGCTTCTTCAGCGGATAGTGGTGGCGCAGCCAACGCCGATTGAGATAGACCAGCTGATGCAGATATGGAAGATATTGTCGATATCATCAGCCGCCGGCGAGAAATATGTTTGCGTCATCATGAGTTGTGTTTGTCGGCTGCCTCGCATGCTTGTTTAGAAAGACTCTGTGTCGAGAATGCTTGTGGCATCATTGCAGATGAATAATACTGCTGAAAGGGCATATGCAATCCAGTAACCTCATCCTTGCGTTAGTCGTCTTGTGGCTGTAGTATGGTAGTGCAGGCTATGGTATGAAGGTGGCTATTGTGGTCGATCGAGAGCATGCGTCATCGTCATCTGCAGAAAGAAAGAGGAGTGCAAATAAATAACGTCACGCTAAATTTCGCCAATTATTGTCACATCTCAACTTCTTACACTCACGACTCAAGACAGGTATGCGACAATATGTTGCAGGAGAGCTCAACATCACATTTGAGTATTGGGCGAAGGCAGCGGGCTTTGGCGACGCGGACGCTCATCATAAATGATGAGGGACATGGCGTCGAGAAGGATAAGAAGAAGGAAATGTTTCATCTGGAAGAGGCCCGCCATTAGTGGACACATTTTAGCTAGGAAACTTGTCTTGCACGTAAAGAGGGGAACAAGGGCAAGATATGGGAGAGCGATGAAACATTTCACAATCGCCCGCCTCTTGTGGGTGCAATGAGTCAATGAGAGAGCTAAAGGAGGCGTACAAAATAGGGCGTGTATGTAAAGAGGACTTAGCTGCAGCTCTTCGTGCACACCAGTCTGCTGTGGACGCAATGAAAAGCCCACAGAGGGGGGAAGCTAGAAGAAGCATGCGCATAAAGGATCAACTGATTGACAACGCCATCAATTTAGGTGAATAGCTATATCCCTACACAGTTCATGGGTGTCAATGAAGAGGCTGTGGAAGGTGCTGTTTTTTTCTTCCTTTGGCATTACCTCCTGTTCTCTCGTCCTATATTTATGATCTACATATTGTATTTGCTTTCCGGACTCCCTACCCTCAACTGCAACGCTATATTTAAAGCATTTGAGCCACATCTCCAGTTTTGTGCACCCGCGAGAACCAGGTCTGTGAACGCACCTCATAAGTGGACGAAAGCAGTACGTGCCACTGTTTGCAATGAAGGGACATTGGACTCTCAACTTTGACCAGAGCTCTCAAGATGTATCGTTGCTCTGGATGCTCTTTCATCCCTCACACATTCCATCGGCCATCCCTCATCAAGTGAGACGACGTTCTCCGGTTTCTAGAGACAAAGAAGAGAATATATCTCTTCACATTGCTCAATAGCAGCTGCACACTCGCTCCATATTTTGTCCATCATACTTGAGTTTTGCAAGCCTGTTGATGGTGGTAAAATCATAGATAACAGTCAGCGCAACAAACCAGCCCATGCTTACATTCAAATACCCGCGATTTTTTCTTCCTCTTCCTGCAAAAGGACTCCGATGCAATACAAGATTGTCAGGCTTAATTGATATCACATTCCCCTCATCGTATCTGAGCGTGACGGCAACCCTTCCACCTTCCATTGATTCTCCAATCACTCCAACCTTTCCGTTGTACTGAGGTTTGCCTTTCAAGCCATGTACTTACACAATCTTCGCCTTGATCGAGCTTCAAATCATACTTCAACGGCTTATCCTCAGCATTTCCTCTCCTGCATCATCCAGACGAGGATCTCGCCACTGTCTCACTGTTAGTGACCTCGAACACTCAAGCTTGTGGATAGGCCAGTCGTCTCGCTGACCATTCTGTCGAGCAATACTTTCTTCGGTGTACAGCGGCTGCAATACTGAAACGTCTCTGACCTGTAGTGTTCAAGATTGTTACAAAATCCGTTGCCACATTTCCTAAGATGCTTTCCAGTGTCGACAGCCAGGGATTAATAGGATCTTGTTCTTGCTCATTCTCTTTTGCTGCGCCAATCTTGTCATTCCAATCGACGGAGGAGCAACAAATCGACAGCCGCACGAATACTGCCATGATTCAGCAATCAGAGGGCCAAAGGTAATTAGGATCTTGAGCAATGAAAAGCGGAGACACATACGAAGGCATGCCTGCTTGTGCTAGAGTTGCCAGAAACACACTCAGCTTCTCCAACCAGCATAGGTCTTCCAGGTCTCAATTTTCAAGGCACAATTTCTTGTCACGGAATATTGCCGCCTGCATCGATGCGGCAAGTCTCGTCAAGTGAGAGGACAAACTTGGCCTCTTGCAATAGCATCGAGACGCTCTATGGCATCTGCTTCCACAAGCCCTACAGAAACCTCCTTTGTCCTGTGATCCCTCGTTGTGGACAAAGGATATGTGAAATAGGCGCATCGGCTACTATCACTCTGAGAATACGCTAGCCTCATGCTCTGATCATGCCATTTATTGATCATGTCATCAGTTACTGTTTCATCACAGGAAGCAAAGGGTGGTGCAAAAAAGATTTGATTGTCCTTTGCACGAGGATCTGCGCCAACGGGTTTGAGCAGTAAGACTTGCTTCGCAGCCCACGTATCAAATACCCAAATGTAAGAGATTTGAGGACCAAGCGTGCATACTCTAAATATTGTGATTTTACGAGAAGAAAAGTTCCGAAGCATTTTCACACACCAATAGAGGAGTACGATGAATGACCTGTGATTACAGCTGAACGGTTATCGCAGTACTGTTGCGCCAATACTTGTGTACCAGCAAAGAAGAGCGGACAACCAAAGCGAGAAATTTTCTACTTCTTAGAACATCATGAAACACCAAAAGCAGGCACAAGATTCGGTCCACCAGTTGCATCGTCCTTGCCCAGGCTGCATCATTTGCATAGCTTGTTGCAAGCGTCACCTTCATTAGCACGAATCTCAAGTGGGAGAAGAGCTCTGCAATCTAACAACTCGATTGGCTCCTGCACTACCATGCAGGACTGACTGCCACAACCATGATTGCCACCTACGGCGATTGGATTTCACGCCAACGCCATCATCGAAGCATGTGCCTAGTGACCTGCATGGCAATACCGTGGCCAAGTTTAGCGGCCACTTTCGAAGTACTAAGGCTAATTCTTGAGATTCTAGCACAGGGATGTCATCCCCCCAGTGTTGCTCACAGCCCCGCCAACCTCGTTTCCACCAACAAAACGATGGGCGAAAGCGAGAGCACCTGCTATAAATGCACAAGCTTGATTTCCAGGTCTCATCCCCTAGTAATTATACATAGACATAGGAATTAGTGAACATGAACAGTTACGTTTAGGTGTAGACGAATGCAATTTACTGAATTGAAGGATTTGCTCACCCATTCATCCGCCACTTGGCAAGGTCCCAAACCGAAAAGCGGCTATTGATCCCCTGCAAGCCCTACTAAGAATATACGCCCATAAGTGGCTTCTGCACAAGTCCTCTCTATTCTCTGCATCACGATCGTTCCTTGCATCTCTAGACACTCGTTCCTCCTCGGAAGATTTTGCAACATGGATGTAACTGAAATTCAGTTTCAGGAGGTCCCGTACAGCCATGGTGTGGATAGTCATCTTGACATGAGGATGAACAGAAGCGAACTTGAGTGCAGACGCAGTAGACAAAGTTATCTTTGTCTAATTGTTTCGAGCAGCCTTGACAACACGTCGCTTTAATGTTGCGATCACGGCTTTTGACCTTCTTTTTGTTGCTGCGACGTGGCGGCATGCTTATTTAGTGGTGGATAACAAGTAATAATAGTATAAACTAGAGAGTATCGTTGTTGATGGTTTTTATTAGCATTATTTGATTGTGCCGCGGCCATTGAATTTCTGAGGGGCGGGGAACAGACAAGAAGGAACGGTGTTGTTTCTTTGTTTAGCGATGAGTTAAATAAAATAACGATGACTATGGTCTTTCGTAGAGAGGGGCATCGACATCATATCAATGACTTGATAGGTTGATGCTCTTTGTTTTTGCGTTGGTCAGTTCTACTATCTATTAGTTGATCTTCACCGCACATAGTGCTTTCAGAACAATAACACATTAAATTTTCATCTTCATCCCAGCAAACAAAGGTTTCATGCCCCCGCCCCACCCTGCATAGATAGCAACAATGATTGATCACTTACCACTGCCGTAGATATTACCGACTACCGACTCTATTTCATTCAATAGTGGCAGTTGGGATGCAAATGAGACACAAGCATCACGATGGCTACAACCAGCACAACCGCCAACCAACCATCAATTCTATTGTATGATGTTTGTTGATGTTCATGATGTGATGGTGTGAAAGATTTTGGCGGGCTCGGCCACCAGATCTTTGCTCGTTGCTCGCTCTTGCTTTTGCACTTGGCAAAACCACACCACCATGAAGACTGCAGTAGCTATCTCCGCCGCCATAGTAGGCTCTGCCCTCCGCTTGGTCAACCGTGACCATGAAGGCATGTAAGTGGCATTGTTGCTATGTAGGTAGATGATTGGCCTCCCAACTTTTCCTCTTGTTTAATGCTGACACATCTTGTGAATCATAATCTTCACTTCCTCCTCCCATCACGATATATAGACACAACCATTTCAGAGCTACCTTCAATACAAATACCATCTCAGGGTTCCATCAGACAATTCCAATTATCCCTCAACGATGTAACGGTACAGCTATCCTGTCTTGGTGCCTCCATCAACAGCATAGTACTTCCAGACTACTCTTCTGCAGCATCTACCCCCCAATCATTTGATGATGTCGTCCTTGTCCTACAAATCGCCACAAGAACAATACCAACATAAACAATACAATTCTTCAGTGCAATTGTGGGAAGAGTTGCAAATCGCATTAAAGATGGCAAGTTTCAGTTACAGCAGCAGCAGCAGGATGGATCATCTGAGGATATAACAACCTATAATCTAGATAGAAATGATGGCAATGTCAATCATCTACATGGTGGATATGCTGGGTTTTGTCATCGTATTTGGGGAGGCAGAGATGGATGATCAAAATCACGTCAAGTTTACTCTAATTAGCAATGATGGTGATCAAGGATACCCTGGTGGCATCAAAATAACAGCAATCTATTCATTAGTTGCCAATGAGGATGACGATATAGGAGCGAAATTGAGGCTTCAGATGTACGGTTGTCTACAAGAGGGAGAAACCAAGGCGACACCGATTGCACTTGCACAGCATTCTTACTTTAATTTGGCATCTCATTCTTCGTCAGAACGGATATTGAAAGCATGTATTGCACATGCCAAATTGTGATAAGTTTACACCTTTGGACAATACATCCATTCCTACGAAGAAGGTTCAATCGGTAAAAGATGTAACTGCGATGGATTTTTGTCAACCAAGGACTATTTCTGATGCACTTGTTCATTATGGCGATGAGATGGTCGGGTTGACACCCGAGACTGCGGAAGACAACGTCCAGCAAATAATGAATGATGGGAGCACAGAAAGTATATTCAAAGTTCCAAAAGAGGGAGGTGCGGCAGGTTCAAACTTGGATGGAGACAAACCTTACGGATTTGATCACAACTACGTAATCAACAGACACGATGACGATGATGCTAATTCTGCACTACGGTTGGCAGCTATTCTTTCTCATCCTCCTACACGACGGTCAATGAGCATTCATACATCAGCACCAGGAGTTCAACTCTACACTTCCAACTACTTGTCCGGGATTAATCCTCCTGCTGACTTGTGCAAGGACAACTCATCGTATTCGCAGTGGCAGGGAATCTGTTTGGAGACTCAAACATTTTCCGGACTCAATTTACTCAACACCTCCAGAGGCAACTGATGAGTTTGGGAAAGGACGGTGGCTTTATTCAGCGTCCTGGTGGAGATGATTACTTGCATGAAGTGCATTTTGCTTTTGAAAGGATGCCATAAAGATTTATATTTGATATCGTACATGCAAGAAAAAATACCAGGGGCCCGATCTCATCCGTATATTAGAGTTGATTACTGTACATATTCCATTTTAAGAGGTTGATTACTGTACATATTTTATTGATAATGGACCACAAGCCTCTTAGACAGAAGGATCAGCTTGCCGCTGCTAAATCAAGAAAGGAGTTTTTTTGCATGCCTTGAAACTAGATGTGGATGTTGCCGGAGTAGGCCAACTCACATTACTCCAAGCCAACCAAACAGTGGGCACCAAAAAGAAGCTCAGTAGAACATCGACGGTGTAATGCATACGTGAGATGACAATATAGAACCCAACTACTAATACAGTAGTCCACAGAGTTACTGTTGCAAGCATTTGTAGATACCTTCCACTTCCATCCTTCCTTTTCTTCAAAATCAAATTAATGTAGTAAGTCTGAATAGTCACTGCAAAAGATAGCAAATTGGAGGCGTGACCCGAGTACAAATTATCACCACACCGTGCAAACGTAAAGTTGGTGAAGATGCAATCGATGGTATGGGTTTCAATATTCTTACAGTGTAATCCATGAGGATCAGCCTGTGTTGTCACCCAAACTGAGAGTGCTCTCATCAACTCTAACACACAGCGTGTTTCAAAGTATCTCGTGGACGCCTCAAACCGTCGATACTCCATCAACTTGCCATTGCGCCTGCCCATCACATCGTATGGGAGGACAAAACCAAAGACTAGCACAATCACGAGCAAACGCAAGTGGTAGCTCTCTTAGCAACTCATGAATGATATGTTCGGCATCAGGCAACTCGAAGGAATCATGTAAAATATCCGGAAGAGGCATTGCCTTTTGCTCCTCACTCAACTTGGAATTCCACCGAGTTGTAGCCACATTGGATGCGACAACGTCGAGGTAGATGCAAGTCACAAAGAATATAGCACTGCAAATAGCTCTTCGTGCCGAGCAGTAGTATTGCGCTGGAGGGGATACGGATGCCATCAGTTGTTGCTGTGCTTGCATGTTTGTTCGACTACCATGAATGGTCATATTGCTCAGAATGCTTCCAGTTTCGCAACCTTTGTTGCATCGCTTCCTTGCTGTGTCCATCTTGTGATATGGAATGTTGATGGACTTGTCAATCGTCAATCTCTTTACTGCGAATGAAAGATGAAAGAACGAAATATAATGATTGATGAAATGGTCAATTGCTTTCTCTGCTGAGACTGATTTGTGCGAAACGAGCGAATTGTATGAAGGTTGGAACTTGTTTAATGCTGTCAATGGTGCACACAGTACTGATTGCAACAACTCATGTCTGAGAGTGTCAAGAGTGGTCAGTAAAATTTGGTTGGGAGGTGGTTGATTGGCAACTCTTCGGGAAGTGGTGGTGATGTTAATGTTCTTCGGGGAAAACGACTTTTACATTCCTGCACTCAAATTTTTTGGGAGCGCGATTTTCCTGTTACCCTTCTACGTATTGGAGACATCCATCTATCTCTCGTCTACCGATGGTTACAATGTTTATTTTACTGTGAATATTTGTTGTGGCGATGAATATTGATTGATGCCTCGTTGAAATTTTTGTCTTCTCATCTGCGCTTGCTTGAATGAACTGTCCACTGAGGATGGCCTTGACGCAACTACTCATCTATGCGTCGTCTGCATTTGGCAAGTCAAAAACAATACATAGATTGGTAGCCTTGACTTTCACAGGCTTCAAGCTCTTATCTTCGAAGTGAACTACGCAGCGGTCCATATCTACGTCGAAATACTTGCTACCATCTTCCTTTTCCTTTACATCAATATCCCTCACATCACCGATTTTGACATTGAGATGTGCTGCCTTTTGCAAACCATGACAAACCACTGGTGTTCCTGGAAAAGGAATGATATCAGTACTGTCAAATGAGTATTGCTCCTCTTCATCAAACATTTCTCGGGAATGCAATAGGTCCTTGCACAACACAATCCTCCCCTTCATTTTCATATCGAAGCGCCTGAAACCAGCCTGAAAACCCTTCGAACCGAATAACAACTTTGCGCTCTCTCGCAGATGTTAGAACAGACAAGACACTTTTGGTGGAGCGATACTCATGCCCATGCGTACGGCGACTGATGTCTACCAAATTAGACAACAGCATCTCGGCTTCTATGGTACGTCTCTCATCAAGATGAGCCTTGGCGAGAGCTACCCCTGCATAAATTGTCGCAGAGGAACTTTGACCGTAAATTCCAAGGCATCTGTGGTAATCTCTCTGGAGATAAATCACATCGAGTTCTTCATCATGAGCCTCATTACCGCTGAGATCTGACTCGAGCTCTGAAATATTTTGTTTCATTTTTGCCAAACTCGTTTCAGCCTCCATTGTGTGCATCGTTTTTGAATAGGTCCCTGGCTTTTTCAAATTGCTCTTTTGCCTTGAATAATCCTTCATTAGAATTTAATCTTCTGTAGAAGTGTCCAATATTAGCATTGCCATTGGCTTCCAAATCAGTGAGATCGTCCCGAAGGCGCAGGCAAGTCCCCCAATCAAGACTCTCAAGCTGATCAAGCTGCTCAAGTTGGCTCTTCATTTCCTCCATTACCGACATAAATTTCGCAGTTATTTCTTCACCCCCTGCTTTTTCGACCTCATTTTCTCCATCCAATTTAACCATTTGGGTCATCAGAGCATGCGCGTAGAGATGCTCATGAGGGAGGAAATTCTTTTCGTCTTTGAAACCCTCCTCCACAAAGTCGACACAAGCTTTTGCAAGAGCCTTATGCACATCATTTTGATAATATTGCTTACAATTGGGGCAAATGTTAAATGGATCCATACATGCTGACGGGCCCTCCCTCTCGTAGATCGTAGAGCCGTTTGCCTGCACTCTCTGCGTATTTTACGATACATGAGAGGTGGGCAAATCCAGAGCTCCCTCGGCAGGAACAGTCGCGGACCAATGGTGCTCCCCCTTCATCAGGCCCTTCCTCGAGGCATAGCCAGCAGCTTGGAACGTCTTCTGCTCTCTTTGACGACGACATCGTAAAGGCAATCGATGTTGAAAAATGATCGGGGAGCGAAAAGGCAAGCAGTGCTCTACATAAATAACAGGACTGAAACTGTCACATTCTCTTCAACTCAAAAACCCGACAAACTTCTTCAAGAGACTCGGAACAAGAATTCAAGAGCCACGCACCATCCGCTTTTATGCACTTGGATCAATCTGGTGACCATACCAACCCAATGACATCATAATATTATGATAATATTATGTAATGTCGACGGGGCGGGGTCAATGCGAAAGGAGCATCAGCCATGGCAAAGACAAAATTTGCTAGCAAGAGGCGCAGCAGTCAGCAACAATCAAACAGTGGCAGCGGTACTACTGCCTCGAAAAAGAACAAAAGGGACGATGACGAAGGCTTTTTGAACGAAAACGATTGTCTCTCGCAGCGTCCTTCCCCTCCTGTCAACAGTCGAAGCGACGACTATCCTTCTCAGTAACGACGTGCTGACAAGTGTCTCGTCATTTTTGTTATGCGAAGATTTGTTCCATCTGTCCCTCACGTGCAAACACATGACAGCTGCCATTGAAGCCGTCGCACTACAAATGATTGGTTCGGCAAAGGTGCGGCATGGAGGCGGTGACAATACTTTGTCTACATTGAAAAAGCAGTCCATTGAGTTCACTGACTTGGTAGGAAAGAATCTTGGGTATTTGTCGAGTTACCGCTAAGACCAAAAGGTCTCTCCTTGACAACAACATGTGTCAAGGGTATATAAGTTGTCACACTTCCACAGTCTACCTACATCGACACTCTCCTTCGTACTGAGAGCATTATCATCAGCCGAGAGTACGCAAATACGATGTGATACGGGACTTTGAGCGACGAAATTCGGAGAGCCTCCCCCTGCCAGCACTACAGAAACACTCACGATTCCTGAGGCCTTTGTACACACAATACTTCTCGCACCGCACGGACAGAGTGGGAGAGACAGTCAAGCGTAAGCTCGAGCCACGAAACGGCTACAGAGTACCACTACTGGGATTTGAACTCTGTACTATGTGGAGCAACCATGTCGAGTTACCGCTAAGACCAAAAGGTCTCTCCTTGACAACATCATGTGTCAAGGGTATATAAGTTGTCACACTTCCACAGTCTACTACATCGACAG
>JAHBBA010000551.1:0-16572 GCA_018806925.1 Skeletonema costatum | reverse complement strand
CTCTCCAATTCAAAACGCTGGGACACGACTACGCCCGTGCCTCGCAAGAGCAGACATCCCAATCTGCGCAGCATATCCCCACCACAACATAATACAACAACAACTTCCATGGCCCAGACCAAAGTGCACAATCAGGCAGACCTCCGATTCCAACCCGGTACATCAATCGTCCTGATACCCAATTGCCTCATTTAGAAAGTAGGCATGACGGTATAAGTTCGGCGGAGCGGCGGTGAGTGAAGGGCGGGGATTGCTTGGATGGAATTGATGAGGTCAGCTAATTCGGACACTTACGGAGCCAGTCAAGAAAAAGTGCTCAGTGGTGGATGAGGTATGAGTAGACCCACACGCAGGAGGGGGCAATCCGCCACACGCAGCTAGCACCTACCGCCACACACGACGACTATATTGACGTACCTCGCCATATATAATCTGTAAGGGGGATGCAAAAGGGAAAGGGGACGGGGGGAAGGGAGGTGAGGGGGGAGGGGGGGGGTAAGGGAAGGGAAAGAAAAGGGTGTGAGGGGAAAAGAGAGGGGAAACTCTGCAAAACCCCAAACACACGATGATTCCACGAGAGGAATCCAGAGGCACCTAGGCCACATTGTGTAAAGGAAAGTGGATACCAATGTCTGATTTTGGCACATCAGGGATTGGAGGATAGAGCCGAGGAAGAGCGATGCGGTGATGAGAGAGGCGACGAGTGTTTGGCGGTTGCATTTTGGTTGGATTGGTTGGGTGTTGAGTGTTGTAGTTGTGTTTTTGTTGAATGTTGATGTGGCTGTCGTAGTATGAAGGCTGAGAAGGGAAATGAGTTCTTGTTGGGTGAAATTAAGGTACAATAGAACTGGAGGACTGCTAATGCGGGCGCAGACTGTGAACAACATGACTGACACATTAGGTGTTCGAGTGACACTCATTGTTTATACCTGTTGCTTTACTACTATTCTAAATTTCAGCAGTCTAACACACCACCGCGTACTTAGACTTTTGTCCCTAACGTGGTCTGGGGCTACAAGTGGTGATATTTCCGCACACATCCAATTTCCGACACTGTTGCCTCCACCAATGTATCCAATACTTCTTCATTCCCAAACGATGCATTTTGAAATCCCCCTGTAGCTGCATCTGCCATCACTCGGGCTTCTTCTGGCAGGTCCAGGTCGTCCACTCCTAGTTTCAGAAAACACAGGGCTGAGATGTGTGCCTGGAAAGATTTCGATACAGAAGGCTCTCCCTCATCGAAGCAATCTAAGAATCGTGTACTGCTATCAAGATCATCATCATCAAATTTGAACAATCGTGATCTTGTTCAAAACATCCTCACTGACTTTGTCTTGACAATGCGATCCAAATCATCCGGCGAGGGTGTAAACTCAAGTCCCAACCGCACCAATCGCCATGCTTGCCAAATCAAAACAAGGCATCAAACGTGCAGGTCCACCCACCTCCCTGAAATTCCGTATTACCTCCTAATTCCATCTCATTGGCAAATGATCGAGCCATAGTGATAGTCCTCTGCAAAGCCAAAGTTTGTTAAAGCTTACAAATCCCAATCCTGCTAATTTCTTCACCGATTCCAGTGGCAGCACCCCCAATAGAGTGGAGTTTTGCAGCCCAAACTGTGACCAATAGCATACTTGGGCAGAGAGGAGGGGTACCCTCTCGAATCTTCACATTCAACTACTGCACTCTTCATTCTCGACACTGGCCTTTTGCGCTATACCAAAGTGATCAAGACCTACTTCATATGGAATTGCCACAACAGCCGCGTTGGTTCGTTCCGCAACACGCTTTAGGAATGTCGAATAGCTATATGGCGGGAATTGACCGAGTACTGCCCCGCCCAGAAGAAGATGACACACGAGGGTGCTGCTCCCGATGCAGTTCCAACAAATACACAATCTCAGGTGTGGTAGTATCCTCCTCTTTCAATCCATGACGGTCCATTCGCCAATCTTGTTTTTTCCATTGGCAGTGCTAGTTGATAGTTCCCATTGTTTATCTAATCGGGCTAATGCAGTTACCAAGTCTCCTCCGATGGCATCGGCTGGATTATCGTTGTTTATTGTTGCTGGATTGATGTAGATGAGACTTACTTGACGTTGGGTGTTTGGAATTGATATTATTTGTGCGATGATGGAGCTGCCGCTGCTGGACACTATTATGTTGTTGTCGTGGCCGGGTTAGACTGAGGCATCTCCGAATAGTGCTGCTCTGCATGTAATAAAGGCTAATAGCCCCAACAAGGATGCTCTGGCTTCCATCTTTTCAGTTTTATAGTGTAGATGAATGAGTGGATGGTGTCGTGATCCTCATGGAGAGCTTTTTGTTTCTTTTCCTTTTGTGAGTCAGAAGGTCTGTAAAAGTCGTATCGGTTTGTAAAGCGAGAAATTAGCTAAGTGCAACAATTGATTTTGAATTTGCGCACGTGCATTCATTCATTGATACAAAAAATGCGTCTTCACCCTGTACAATACTTCTGTTGTCTGTATCAATCTATCATAGTGCTGTTCGTCCACTCTCAGTAGTGCAAACTCTCATCTTCAGTGTGAACTTCGCTTCCGCCAGCATTTTACTTTACCTTACAACTCATGATGGTGGTTCGCCATTATACCGCTCTCCTGATATCAACATCAGCCTAACAGCACCAATATCATGTCAGGCATTTTATTCATCAGGTCCACAACATAAACAATTCAAACAGCACTTCATAACAACATTGACCTGTCATCATTTTGTGCCGAGCTGACATTCACAAATCAACCAAATCCCACAATCCGACAGCACACTATCATCGGCAAGAGGATGGATGGAACACATAGAGCAAAGAGATGGACCCAAGTATGGAGTAGGAGCGTACACCGTACTTCGATGTGATGCGACACTACAACCTGACATGAATTGCGAATGGAAGATTTGGGGAGAGAATTCCACATGGATCGATTATCATCTTCGTTTACAGACACTTACTACCAATTTATTTGGTGCTACTGAGAGTGCTGGAAGCTTTTATGGAGGTGGCATCACATCCATGTCGGGAATGGGAAGTTCAGTGCACACTGAGTCCATGTTTACAGACTCAATCGAGGAAACACGACATGTGATGACTATGTTACTTGAACAGGCGACAAAGTCATCTGCGCCAATTCGTACAATTCACCAGATGAGGGGAGTTTGACTCATACTTTAATGCTGACGATATTATGGACACCATCCTCTTCACAACAATCTATACCGTTGGTCCGAGACACGCTGCATTTGCTGCCATTGCGCCTTCGCAACCATCTACTACCACCACCAAAGCATTGATAACGAGTCACATCTATTCTCTACCTACACCCATAACAGCATGTGTCGCCATTCCAAATCAGCTCACACCAGAGTCATTATCAATCCTACCACGTCGTCACGGCATGAACCTGAATCTGCAACGTCAAGTGGGATCAAGTGCCAGTGCCAGGTATCCTCATGGTGTCGCATCCGTCGCCTATTGGAAGATCCAAATAGGTACAAACCACCGGGTGTTGGTGAAGTTATCCTTGTTCGAAAACCCGAGACTGAGAGGGGTACCAACATCATGACGTATTCCAATGAAAACTTATTGATACGCTGGAACTTTTGGAAGGGCTTATTTCCAATTTGTTTGTCGTGTACAAGATGGAACTGTCCGTACTGCACCTGTAGGATTGGTTCTACCCGCTATGCAAGGCATTTGATTATACAAGAGTTGAATGAAAGGGGAATAAAAGTAGACAGTTCCAACCCTCCTACAATTCAAGATATGAGGGATGGACTTTGGTCAGAAGTGTTTGTTACTTCGGCGATTCGATTGGTGGTTCCTGTAGAACGGATAATCATGCCGGCGACTGGAGCAAATGTTAATCCTTTGATATTGTGGGAGGCTCCGAATGATGAGTATCGTGCAACACGAATGATTCAATCTGCCATGTATCAGAGAGGTTGTAGCCAGGCAACATGTGAAAAATGTTGTTAGCTATATATGATTAGCTATAAATATAAAGCAATTCTTATGCTTTTGTCTGCTTTGAGAAGCTATCATGGATGGCAAGAAGTGCTTCCAATGATTCAACATCCAACGATTGAAGTCGACTCAACAAGTCATTACGACGATGAGTTTCGTCTTCAACAGATATCTTTCTATTGAAACCTGGTTGTAACTTGGACAGCTTCTTGTTCACGTTGTGACTTCTCAAAAAGGCGGATGTGTTCTTCTTCTTCCTTTTAATCTTTAACGCCTTTTCGATTGGTGTTAGATCGTCTAGATAGAGTAAAATGTGTAACCGAATGCTCTCTGGTAATATAGAAATAGGTGCCAATGACGTTGGCGTTGGTGTTTCGAGGAGTGATTGACCGTATTCGACACCTAGACCGTTGAGGAATGTGTTCAAAGAGAAGCCATCGGTACCTTTCTTTGCTTGATATCTACTTGCAGGCAGTTTTACCTTCACAAGAGGCTGATAGGAAAGATTACCCCCCTTTGTGGCGACTTGAAGTAACCAAAGTGGCTTGGCCTGTAACGTTTTTGGGTGGTGCAATCTTTCCTTTCTTTGGTTTTTGTTGCAGCTGCATCTTTTTCGCCGAGGAGGATGAGTTTTGGTTTCATTGACGGCTGAGGTGATACCACCAATAAGAGAATGATCCATATCCACGTCAAATGTCCCAGTTTTCAATGAAACAAAACCATTTTGCTTCTTTCTTTGCTTTCCATCTTTTGGTCCTACACGATAGATTAATCTTGCATGAAGTGCATAGGATGGATCCGTACCCACATCAAATGCAGATGATAAAGGAATTTCAAGAATCTGAGATGCTGTGGATGGAACGTAAACGTCGTTCTGGCCACTTGATGATTTCGCAGGCAATCCAGTCACATGTCCCACCGTAACGATACTATGTTCACAAGTCCCTTTATACTCGAGACACTGCAAGCTGCCAATGTGAAATGTCGCATCGTGCAACTGCAGTTCATCACTAGTCGACATGCTGATCTTCGCAACAAATAGATGTCGCGTTCAACTCCCAGAAGCCAAACCTCAGACCAAAGTCACCCTCTGGTCGCGGCCGCAGTGCGTGGATACGTATGGTAAGCTTTAGAATGTGAATATCTGAATGTAAATTGCATCAGGTTGCATATACGAAGGGAACGAATCGCTATCAAAGCTTTCATCAGAAGACGTTGTGTGGTGGGGATCTTCCTCCTCTGACGCATTCGTTTTGTATGGTCTGCGTGTTGGCATCTTTGCTCTGATTAGGCTTCTTTGAAGTTGATATAAACATTGACAGCAAGTAGCCAACAGCTTCCAGATGATTCCGATCCACACTTATTTCGATGGGATCGGTGATGGAAAGTGAAAAGACAGATCCCAGGCAACGGCATTACTGTGTCATTTGTTTGCTGTCGATGAATGTAGGCTTTTCTATGCAGGCATTCCAACACCAAGCACATTCTTCAAGCGGTGCATGTGATGTAGGGCAGCCACTGCGGTGGCATTTTCGAGCAATCCAATGAAAATTACTTGAGAAAGGAATGGATTCTATACCATTGGAATCGACATTACGTTCAGATGCTGCCAACTTGTCACTCGCAGCTATTGTACTCCTCTGCTCAATCAGCATCTTTTGCTTGTTCGCATGGCGAGTGAAAGTAGCTGGATCTATGTAATCTACCCCCATCAACATCGAATCCATGGTGAAGTCTTCGAATTCATCACTCAACATATTCTTCATGTCTTCATTCGCCTACGCTTCTTTTCTCGATTACGAACCTTGCATGCAAATCAATCCCAGAGCAACGGAACAGAATGCTTGAGAAGAGTCCAAAAAGCGTCGACGAGCCCATTTCTGCTCATTGTGGGGTTGAAAGTTTGATCTCTTCTTTCTTCCATACACTACATCAGAAGCATTAGGTCGTTGTATTTTGAGCCATAGTCCACCTTCTGGTCCCTTGCCAGTTCGTATTCTTCTTCTTTCGTAGATGTAGCAGAATCCTGTCCAGGCCTTTCGGAATGCGAATTTGAATCATCTGCAACAGACGCTGAGTTGTTTCCCCGCCGTTGAGGTTTGGGCAATGGGGTATCTGCAGTATTGCGCTGGAAGACATCCATTAAATCATCACCACTCGTTACAGATAAGAAATCTATACCCAACTCAAACACGGTGCAGTTGTCACATGAATCTTTTGATATGTCGTCATTCTCGTCATTCTTCTCGAGAAGAATCCACTTCTTCCGGAAGAATGAGAGTTACTCGACAATCCCTCAGGAATAACATTGGAATCATTGATAGGACTTTTGCAAACATACTCTTTTGTTTCACCTTGTCACCTATTGTTGCATTTTCATCATTTTTGGAGGTGGCGCTTGGTAAATCAGCCTCGCTAGAAGCTGAACTTGATCTCTCAAAAGACTTTGGCTTGGAAGCTTTGCTGGGTGACGAGCTCGCCTTCTTTTCCGAAACAGACTCTTTCGGGCATTACCTCCAAGATCAAATGAGCATCTTCTACAGTGATGTGGAGCTCTTTGTCAACTACTCGAATGTTCAACGTGCCGATAACACCTCCTGCGCCTACTACAAGTGCCATATCGTCTTCAATGATGCATTCTTCTTCGATTTCAATGTATGAGTCTTGATCATCATCGTCAATATTGTCATCAAGGGGAAAGTCTGATAGAGGATGATCCAAATATTCGCGCTCGTCATCGTTGCTGTTATTGTTGTTGCCAATGCTATTATCATCAAAAGAGACTGATTTACTCCCTTGACTCCGTTGATCATCATCAAACGGAGAGACTTGACCTGTGCTGAATTGCTGAGTCTTATAGACATTGTTATAATTTGACTTTCCATTAGTCTTTGCAAATTGCAGCTGGTATACCACAAAATCCACTTCTCGATTGTTTGGGTGTAGATGGATTGGATGATAAGTATCCAGCGTCGGAATAGTCGTCACTAAAGACACGTTCACGATGATAGGATTGTTGTAATGGCTGTTTCATCGACTGTGACAACAATGTTTGTCGTTTTCATCAATATTATCATCTTGCACAGATGATGGTGGTGGTGGTGGTTCATTGAATAATGGAAGTTCAGCTTCAAAAGGCACATGTTTTCTTTCCAATTTGACTTTCCTCCTATTACTAGCTCTAGGCGTTTCACTTTCATCTACGACTGCTGCAGCTGCTGCCGTTGGTGACGGCGGTGTTTGCATATTACCATCATTCTTATTTCTCTTGACCTTTTTCGTAACAACAACAGGTCCGTTTGCGCTTCCCCGGTAATTTGACCAACTCCATCCCCTCACGAAGTTTTACATTGGACAATTGTACACCCCAGCCGCTGCTAGTGCTGCCACTTCCCTGTCGAGCGTTATTGCCAGCATTATTTCGGTCAGAAGTGGATGCAGCTGACCAGTTGATTCCTTCGAGCTCGATGTCATCGAGGTAGGTTCGTAAGAAGTTACGTAAGTGTTTTGGATAGCAGAGTCTTGGCAACGTATGAAAACATTATTATTTCGAGATCTACTGCTACGAGCACCCACGCGCTTTAGTCTGTATTTTTTCGCTCTGCCGTCGGTTTATGATGACTTCAATTGCTAGTTAACAGATGACCATGCAACATGACCTAAATAATTTCCTATATGGTTGGCAGCTATCATAGGGACAATGTCGTCATGGTGATATCTAAGATTTTGAATTTTGTGCCTTTTGCGCCGATTGCCGATCTCGGGGTGGGGAGTAAATTTAGGCTTGGCTAATTTGGGGGGTACAATAAATCGCAACATATCTATAGCTTATTCCCTTGATTCTATGAGGGTAGCTATTTTACGCCCCTGAATTTGGATAAGGGATACAATTTCAATTGGTAATCTAATCTCTCATCATCAGCATCAAACATTTTTCATTCCGCCATAAATTTTGTGCAGTAGATAGTTTGCGTTGCCTGCATGCAGTTACCATGTTGATAAAACCATCACTATCACCATGGCAAAAGAAAAGAAGAGATCAAAGAAGCAAATGCTATCAAAGGAAAGAAGCCTAGAAAAGAAGAGAAAGAAGAAGGAAAAGAAACGTAGTAAGGAGAAGAACAACAGCAAGTCTGAAGAAGAGGAGCATGAAAAAGAGGATCCGACCATCAACGAGAGTACTGCTTCGACAAAGGGAGCAATACCTATCAAGCTAAGTGCTGGAATTGATCCTACTCCAGCAAGCACAGGATGGTCATGGGGAGCAGCATTTGCCGCTGCGGAGTACTATACGACCAGACGAAAAGGAACTCGATGATGATTTTTTGTCTCGAGCTGCTGAAGCCGATGCGGCAGCTTCCAGTGGTTGGGGGAAGGGAGGTATTGTGAACATTTCTCAATTGGCTAGTAGTCATGCGAATAAAGCATCAACTGAGAAACCAAAAGATGTTTCGGGGAGAAAGAGGAAGAAGTCTGAATCTAGCGCAGCTAGTAGTCATGTGACTAAAGCATCAACTGAGAAACCAAAAGATGTTTCGGGAAGAAAGAGGAAGAAGTCTGAATCTAGCACAGAATCAAATAATCATGGTAGCGACGACGATGATGACAACAATAGCATCGCTTCCATTAACTCAAGTGAAAGTGTACTGGAAGGGAGAACTGCAGTCCTACCTGGTGATGACGAGACAAACATTACCATGGTATTAGTTGACAAGCAATCTGGATTAGTCTACTCTTCTGGAGAGAGAACAAATGAAGGCAAACGATTGCAAATTGGCAAAACAGCTGGAGGAAGTATCGAGTTTGATACAAATGCAATAGAAGAGATGAAACGTCTTGAATCTGGTGATAATGGACCCTCATTTCCTTACAAAACTGATGAGGATGACCACTGTGAGACCCCATTGCAAGCATATGCTGACATCCAATCCATTTTGGATGCATTGTGCAAGAGCATGGGCAAGAGCAAATCGTCACTGAAAATATACGATCCATACTTCTGCAATGGATCTGTCGTAAATCACCTGAAATCATTGGGCTATACCAACGTATACAATAAGAAAGAGGATTGTTATGCTGTTTGGGATGCACAAGAAGAGCCAACGTTTGATCGTGTTTATCACAAATCCACCTTACAGCGCGGATCATATTGACAAGCTCATGACATACATCACGTCAACAAAGTTTGGTACCAAGCCATGGCTGCTACTGATGCCAAATTGGGTCCATAAGAAGGACTATTATGAAAATTCCACCACCAAGAATCAAATCAATGCCAGCTATCCTTTCTATGTCGTTCCAAAGAAAAGATATGTATACGTACCGCCACCAGACTTTCGTGAGAAGAAAGCGTCCGACGTACACAAGAAGAGCAGCCCCTTTGTATCAATGTGGTATGTGTGGGGAGGTACGTCTCAGAATAATGGTGCGTTGATGCAGGCATTTCAAAGGAGTGATGCTGTGAGTGTCTGTGATGTGGCAAGGAGCAAGAGCGCCTTGAGAGATTTGAGGAGAAGTGGTAGTAGCAGCGGTGGCGGAAAGAGTAAGTAGTAAAAAGAAGAAGAGGAAGACTAAATAAAGATCGAAGCAGCAGGTATAGGTTGTAGACTATTGCTCTCTAGAATACTGTGATGTTGTGTATTGTAGTCAATCGTTTGCGCTTTGTACTCATGTTCTCGAATATGTGTTTAAGTTCCAAAATTTAAGGCGCGGGAATAGAAGTCAAAATATCCACCATCCTTACCAAGCTGTACTCTTTACCCTCAATCTTGACTTCATTTCCAGCATAATCCCTAAACTTGACAAAATCTCCCTCCTTGCAAGGCGGAGTACTGAATTCACCAGTACTCGTCATCCGTCCCTCACCAACCTTGGCAACCTTTCCCTCACATGGATTATAATCCTTCATGACAGTCTCCGCAACCACATTCCACTGGATGTTTCCGTCTTTTGTTTTTCAATAGCCACCAAGACATAATCACGGCATGGAATCACATTTGCCAGTGTCATGCGCACTCCTTTGTAATAGAGTAGCACATCATCATCACGAATCATAGTCACCGGTTCTTCATTGTAGTTCATATCATGCCCATCAAACTTTCCAAACAGTACAGAGTCACCAGTAGTCACAGGGTTGGTAATTCTCACTCCAGTATGTGGATGGAGCTTCCCCGGTCCAGCCGCCACAACCTCTCCCTCGGTGGGGCGATCCTTGGCTTGATCTGGCAAGAGAATTCCACCATCGGTTGCGTCCAATGTATCTTTTGTGCGGACCAAGACGAAGTTACCGAGTGGTGTGATTGGGCCGCGAATCTTTTTGCCGTCGAGGAAACATTGTTTTGTTAGTTCTGGTGTTGATGACATGAAGAGTGCGGCTTGATGAGGAGGAGGATGATATTTGGGTAGAAGGGAAGTTTGTGGTGAAAGGCCGATGTGGTGGCGGCAGCCATTGCTGCTACGAAGAGCGATGTGTAGGATGGCATCATGGAAACTAGTTGATTGATGGTTGCTCGTGTTATTGTTGGGTCTACTACCTACGAAGCGGAGCTCATGGAAGTGATGTTGTTGAGTGGAGCCCGATCGATGATGGCGGCGCGCTAAAGACGTCAGTGAAACAGTTGTTACATGTGACGTGTATGTAACATAAAACGCGGACTCAGAGTAACAATGGTAACAAAAACGTTGCTGCAAAACTGCCGTACTTACGGATCCGTAGCATAATAGCTGAGTGAGGTGTGAGAATACACGATGTCATCATCTAACAACAAACCGCGGCGATGGTCTCCGCTGACCTGCTTGGGAACAACGAAGCTCTCGCCATCCGGCCTCATACAACTCGAATCCGATGCTGGCGAAGTAGAAACACAATGTCGTACCAATTGTGAGCTTCGCTATGAGGGATCTGGTCCGCTGCCAAAGCCTGCAGATAACTCATCTGGAATCACAGAATTTTGGACTGCAATCGATGTAAATCTTTCGTGTCACGTTACATACGCATAGAATAGTTTTTAGTAGATGAAAAGGAATCAATAGCGGGCTCTATTCCCTATCCACTGGTGCACACTGCCGAGGGTAAAGGTGGGCCTTCCTTTCGTTCTCCAAAGGCATCCTATAAAATTGAATTAAACACACTCGCATGGGAGAACTTGCTAATTGTATTTCGAGGTGGAGAGAGACATCCTATTCACAATCAGGTAAAGATAGAGATGCAGCATTGACTGCAATCCACCGTGCGCAGAAACGTAAGGCATGGGAAGACAGAGAAAGACAAGCAGCGAAGGAGGCGGCACGTCCAAGTCAAACTATTACAGCTAGAAAAGTCGGCGTTGATGCTATCATGACAAAGAATAAGCTTCTGCTCAAGGAGAATGCTAATTTGGCGGAGACAGCGTTTGGGGCAACAACAAAACAACAAAGCATGTATCGAAAAAGAAGGGCAATCAAGAGGATATAGATGCGTTCATGAGAGAGGCAACACCGTTATTAAAAGTGATTCAAAAATATACCAGTACAATTGAGCGTGAACGAAGAGCTGCAGCTTCAACAAACAATGATGCTGCCAAACAACACAACGACACAGAAAAACTTGTTGCAATGCTAGAAAACATGGGTATGACATCTGCACTCTCGGAAAAGCAATCAGGATCCATGTATCATAAACAACTTGCTCGTCAAATTGTCGACTTTTTACGACACAATGACAAGCTCACTAAGGCAGGAGGTATGATGACGCTGACAGATGTGTACTGCTTATTCAATAGAGCAAGAGGGACCAACATGATTTCTCCCGATGATCTGCTGAAAAGCACTCGACTTGATGAAAGATTTGGGATTGGGAATGTCAAGGAGATCATTCCAGTCGTCAGGAGTCTTGGTCATTCAGGATGATGCGTTTGATGATGAAGTAATGGCAAAGAAATTAGCCGATTTGGCATCGTCTTCAATGAAACAAAAAGCTGAACCCGCAGATGATATTGGTGGCATCACTGTGATTGATGTTAGTAGAACACTCAAAATTCCGGCTCTTCTGGCCAATGAACAACTGCAATCAGCTGAGCAAATGGGTTGGCTGTGTCGAGATAGCACAATTGAAGGGATGAGATATTTTCCAAATCTGTTTCAAGCTGCTACTTCATGCTAAACATCCGCAACTGAGCGAACTAAAATCAGTAAAAGCATTGTTCGTTAACCCTGTCTTAACCCTATCAATGAGAACACTGTTTTCCTTATTGGGTGGTACCCCAATCAAATGCTGCGTCCTTCTTCTCACACATCGAAATGGGGAAGCCCTGAACCAGTCGCAAGATCCTTCTTCAACCAGATGTCGGAATCAAAAACCATTTGTTGCCTCCAACCTCCCACCTTCGACAAGTAGCCCGATAGGTTGGCAAGCGAGTAGTTCTATTTAATGCAGCTCCAAGCCACCTTATAACTTCCACCCTTAGTGACATTTTCCTTGCAGGCAAGATGGATAAGTATCGGTTGGTGGAGGAGAAGGTGATTGGGGCTCCGGGCTTTGACAGAAGCAGTGCCGATGCAAAACCAGCAAATACAAGCACGGGCGGGTACTATGGAGGACATTTGTGTTGTGAGAATAACGCCACAAGCAAAGCCGCGTAGCTGCATAACAACTGCGATGAACATATTGGTAAGATTTCATCTGCATAGTTTAAGGTTCAGCGTTTGCTTTTTCATTGTTCTCTAATCATCCTTTTCTGAAATATGCTCTTGTCGTAAACAGGAAAGTGGTAGCAATCACGTAGAGCTCAGGGCCATGGGCAAAGCTATCAACAAGGCCGTAACCATTGCTGAAATTCTCAAGCGCAAAATGCCTCTTCATCAAATTACAACATTATCATCTTGTGAAATCGTCAACGTCTATGAACCTTTAGAGGAAGGTCTTGATACCGTTGTCAATCAGCATTATGTGAGCTGTCTGACGATAACATTGAGTAGAGATCTCACTGGTATCGATGTGAATGACAAAGGATATCAGGTAAGTTCATCATTGCAGCTCCTTAATTATATCTTAGCTTGACATTATACGAGTGTCTCATCAAATTCATTGCATTCATGGTGCAACATAGCCACCGCTTGAGATCCAACCCGGTCAACCAGTAGATTACAACACTGGCAAGATCGTCGCTGCCTCATGATTGTTGTCGATATAAAGAACCGTCTAAAAGTTAGAACAAGATGAGTTGTTGAGCTAATGAGCAATGGAGGTAACAACCCTTGAATGAAGCAACTTAAAGTCGCCAAGATCTGTCCTAAATGCATCGTCAAATTCTTGAGCTCTGTTCTAAAATGGCAGTAGAAAGGAATCATCGAGTTTAGAACTCGTCGCGCAAGGAAAAGTGCTTTTGCAAGCTTGCTAATGAAATAAACCTGAATTTACCAGCCTTTACTACCAAATAATATGTAGCAGTCCTATCGATATGATTAGTGCTAGGCAAGATGTGAAAGATGTTATGGCCGACGACGTTTGAGCGTTTACCTTTTCGTCCATGAAATGGTCTCCAGTATTGATTGATGAATGGCAAGAGCAAAGATCGAATCACAAGTACCTTTGTTTCCACATGTAATTCCATCCAACTTGTGTAGCGAGCGGTCATCCCAAATTGGACCTCATCAGATCACCTACTTGCGAGTCCCAACGTGGCTGATACACATATAAAGAGCTTGAGTAGTGGTACATATCCTTCTATACTATCGTAGCCAACTGTAATGGGCCGCTAGAAGCTGTTGATTGCTCCATTCAAAGCGTTAGATACGAACTGCTGCTAGAGTGTTGCAGAGGGCCATCCCAAATTTATTGGACCTCAAGGTCACCTACGAAGCTGCAACGTGGCTGATACACATACCATATGAAGAGCTTGAGTAGTGGTACATATCCTTCTATACTATCGTAGTCAACTGAAATGGGCCGCTAGAAGCTGTTGATTGCTCCGTTCTAAGCGTTACATACGAACTGCTGCTAGAGTGTTGCAGAGGGCCATCAAAAATTTATTGGACCTCAAGGTCACCTACGAAGCTGCAGCGCGGCTGAAACATGTTAAAAAGACTTGAGTAGTGATATATATCCTTCTCAACTATTATGAAGTAACCCACTATAATGGGCCACTAGAAGCACTTCATTGCTACGTTCGAAGTGATAGATACGATATGGTGCTAGAGTGTTGCAGGCGGTACATAATCCAGAATTGGACCTCATCAGGTCACCTACGACGCTGTAGCATGCAATGCTTGAGCCGTGAAAACAACGCTTCTATACTATCATCGCCAGCTATGATGGGTCACTAGAAGCTGCTGATTGTCATATTCACTGTGTGAGATACGATATGGTGCTAGAGAGTAGAGCTGGCGGCCATCTCAGATGCCTCATCAGGTCACCTACGACGTTGTAGCGACGCCCATACGACCAATCAATGCTTGAGCCGTGATAAAGATGCCTCCATACTATCATCGCCAGCTATTATGGGTCACTAGAAGCTGCTGATTGTCATATTCACTGTGTGAGATACGATATGGTGCTAGAGAGTAGAGCTGGCGGCCATCTCAGATGCCTCATCAGGTCACCTACGACGTTGTAGCGACGCCCATACGACCAATCAATGCTTGAGCCGTGAAAACAACGCTTCTATACTATCATCGCCAGCTATGATGGGTCACTAGAAGCTGCTGATTGTCATATTCACTGTGTGAGATACGATATGGTGCTAGAGAGTAGAGCTGGCGGCCATCTCAGATGCCTCATCAGGTCACCTACGACGTTGTAGCGACGCCGATACGACCAATCAATGCTTGACCCGTGATAAAGATGCCTCCATACTATCATCGCCAGCTATTATGGGTCACTAGAAGCTGCTGATTGTCATATTCACTGTGTGAGATACGATATGGTGCTAGAGAGTAGAGCTGGCGGCCATCTCAGATGCCTCATCAGGTCACCTACGACGTTTGTAGCGACGCCCATACGACCAATCAATGCTTGAGCCGTGAAAACAACGCTTCTATACTATCATCGCCAGCTATGATGGGTCACTAGAAGCTGCTGATTGTCATATTCACTGTGTGAGATACGATATGGTGCTAGAGAGTAGAGCTGGCGGCCATCTCAGATGCCTCATCAAATCAGCTACGACGTTGTAGCGACGCCCATACGACCAATCAATGATTGAGCCGTGATAAAGATGCTTCCATACTATCTCGGCCAACTATTATGGGTCACTAGAAGCTGTTGATTGTCATATTCACAGCGTGAGATACGGTATGGTGCTAGAGAGTAGAGCTGACGGCCGTCTCAAATGCCTCATCAGGTCACCTACGACGTTGTAGCGACGCCGATACGACCAATCAATGCTTGAGCTGTGAAAACAATGCTTCTATACTAACATGGCCAGCTATGATGGCACATTACAAGCTGTTGATTGTCATATTCACAGTGTGAGATACGATATGGTGCTAGAGAGTAGAGCTGGCGGCCATCTCAGATGCCTCATCAGGTCACCTACGACGTTGTAGCGACGCCCATACGACCAATCAATGCTTGAGCCGTGAAAACAACGCTTCTATACTATCATCGCCAGCTATGATGGCACATTACAAGCTGTTGATTGTCATATTCACTGTGTGACATAGGATATGGTGCTAGATAGTAGAGCTGGCGGCCATCTCAGATGCCTCATCAAATCACCTACGACGTTGTAGCGACGCCCATACGACCAATCAATGATTGAGCCGTGATAAAGATGCTTCCATACTATCTCGGCCAACTATTATGGGTCTCTAGAAGCTGTTGATGTCATATTCACAGCGTGAGGTGCTAGAGAGTAGAGCTGACGGCCGTCTCAAATGCCTCATCAGGTCACCTACGACGTTGTAGCGACGCCGATACGACCAAACAATACTTGAGCCGTAAAAACAACGCTTCTATACTATCACAGCAACTATTATGGGTCACTAGAAGCTGCTGATTGTCATATTCACTGTGTGAGATACGATATGGTGCTAGAGAGTAGAGCTGGCGGCCGTCTCAAATGCCTCATCAGGTCACCTACGACGCTGTAGCGACGCCCATACGACAAATCAATGCTTGAGCCGTGATAAAGATGCTTCCATACTACCATCGCCAGCTATGATGGCACATTACAAGCTGTTGATTGTCATATTCACAGCGTGAGATACGGTATGGTGCTAAAGAGTAGAGCTGACGGCCGTCTCAAATGCCTCATCAGGTCACCTACGACGCTGTAGCGACGCCGATACGACCAAACAATACTTGAGCCGTAAAAACAACGCTTCTATACTATCACAGCAACTATTATGGGTCACTAAAAGGAGTTGATTGTCATATTCACAGTGTGAGATACGATATGGTGCTAGAGAGTAGAGCTGGCGGCCATCTCAAATGCCTCATCAGGTCACCTACGACGTTGTAGCGACGCCCATACGACAAATCAATGCTTGTCCCGTGATAAAGATGCCTCCATACTATCATTGCCAGCTATGATGGGTCACTAGAAGCTGTTGATTGTCATATTCACTGTGTGAGATACGATATGGTGCTAGAGAGTAGAGCTGGCGGC